>OU696699.1:7100401-7405401 GCA_916050605.2 Platycheirus albimanus | reverse complement strand
GTTGGGATCACTGTTAGATTTGGAGAAGGTACGAAAATTCTTTCTTTCAAAAGATCGCGCATTGTTAATTCATTATAAGGGTATTACTAATTACTTGAGTGCGCGTCCAATACATACAAAGAAAAAATTCTATTTTTTTTCCTTTAAACTTTCAACATGTTTAATAGCTGAGACATTCGATAAGACAGTATCTCACCGAACAGAATGCCTTACTTCCTACAAGACGTACGACTTTGTTAAGCTTATTTGTCATGGGTTCGTAAGGTTCCAAATTTAAACAAGGTAACGAAGAATCTTTACATACGCGTTCACAAAGGCTCATTCTTCCAAATCTTTATTTTCTTATCGACAACACTGATGTTTTATTTTTTGCAAATAAGAAAAAAGTGTTGCCGCTGAATATTTTTGGAAAGAATGTATTAGTTTTGTTAAGAACCTATATACATAGTTGAAATTATTTTTATACTTTGTTAAATTTACAGTCAGTAGTTATGAATGGGATTATCGGGAAGAGGTGCATCGGGAATGTTTTTCAATCTTTTTAATAAAAATGGATGATTAATCTTTTGCTTGTAAATATTTTATGGACTACGAAACCAGGTTTCGAAATGAGGTCAAACTTTCAGGAAATCTTTTATTTTATTTTGAATGTGTTTTCTGTAACGCTATATACTAGTTTGTTTTGCTAGGACTACTCCAATTTTAAAAACTCTTTTTTGTTTTAAAAGGTTGCAGTTTGTTAGCTGAGGGCTAACTGTTTTTTAAAGACTTAGCTCCTTAAAGAGTGAAAGGGCTAAAAGGAAGAAGTGGTATCAGATCTTAAAAATTCTTACTGTATTTGATAGGCTAAACCATACACCTACATAAAGGCCTGAGAAAAGATTTTTTAACATCCTGTTTATAGGGTAAAATGCGGGTTTAAAAGAAATATATTGTAAGCATCTTATTAAACTTTTTTAATTTCCCATACACATACAAGTCGACTCGACTTGAACTTCACGACCTGCTGCGCTGCAAAACAACAACAAACCAAAATGGCAGACATGATTTTTGTTTGAGTTCAGTGCTACACATTGTATTCGTGTATGCTGCTTTGTGAGCTACTTTTTTTGGCATTTACTTTGACATTGCTGCGTGCTACTGCTACTGCTACACCATTGTGCGGAACAACAATATACATGTATAAAATATAAGCTTGAAGCAGATCAAGTTATAGAAATATAAGAGTCAAAATTTGCTGTGGAAAATTTTATCAGCAACATTGTTTCTGTTCATTTTATGAACTTGTTTTCATTAAACCCTTAATAACATATATATCCGAGTGTTATATTTTATATAACAAAACTATTGAGCGTTGCCAAAATTGCTTCATAGTTCTTAAGTTCATCAGCGCCCTTTTTTCTGTTCATTTTATGAACTTGTTTTCATTAAACCCTTAATAACATATACATACATATATCTGAGTGTTATATTTTATAGCAAAACTGTTGAGCGTTGCCAAAATTGCTTCGTAGTTCGTAAGTTCAAAGTATTTAGCAGTAAAACTATAAAAGCACACGACTATTAAGTAGTTAAGTAGTAGCTATTCTCCTGGATTACAAGTTACAAATTAAATTGAGCCACACTTCGATTTATGAGACTTTTGGGATAACGCATTTAAGGGTTAGCGTATGCCCTCACATTATAAAGCTTACACGTCATTATGTTTGATCCACTTCACTTTGCAAACATATTTCAATGCCAAGGAAAATTGTTTAAATTTAAACTATTTGTAATCCCTTAGAATGCATATATGTAAACAAGTCCACAATTGATCACAAATTAAATGCATATTCACACGTACTGACTAGAAAAAGACTCGCTATAGCGAGCGCTACCAAGTCACAAAGGCATTCCCACTTGATTTCTACGCTAATTCTGAATTTGCCGGTTTGTGTTTTTCTGTGTTGTTTTAGTTGCACTTTTCTCTAATCAAGATTTTATTTCGACTGTAGCAACAGCCAGCATCGGTCGTACATATTTTCCGCATTTCCCCATCCGTGACAATATCCTTCTTTTAAAAAATGAATTATAACTACCTATTGCCTTCTTCTTCGGTTCAATTAGCTGCGGCTAAGGGCTTAATATCTGTAAGTTCAGTCTAATAAATTCTAACATCAATAAATGATAAAATTGTTTAATGTGAAAAAAAGATCATAGTGTTGCGTTTGCTTGTGTTTGAACGAATTTTTCGCAAGGATCGGTGTTTAGTGAATATAATATACCGTTTAAGTTGGCAAGAGCGGATGTGTAAATGTGTATAGTCCGCATATAAAATCGATAAAAGTCTTATACATACGTAGTAACGGTAAAACAAGCAGCTAGAAAAGCTCATTTTTTCAGAAAATTCATATCGGTGTCCATTCAAATTTGTATCTTTTTTGAAAAGCAAGTTAGCACGATTAATGAAATTGCTAGTTTTTTATGCATACCTAGTAGGTACCTAAGCTTCTTATTTTTTGGTTTATCTAAAAATGTACTTACGGAAGGAACCATGAAACGATAACGCAGCCCATATTTGGAGTGGACTTTTTCTACGCTTGGTATACCGTAGATTTATTTCGAAATATTTTGTCGTTTCACATTTTTAATATATGCTTATTATAAGCTTTGGTAAATAGAAAATCAGAAAAGTTTGAGTGAAACTTCAATCTAACACAATTAGCACACATTTTAATTTGGCAAAATATTATCCAATTACATAATAGGGTTGAATTCATCAATTGACCTGAAGCCCATCGAGAAATAACCAAATATTCAAACAAAAAGGTCACATACAAACCTTATCAAATATTCATCAAAGTATCCACAAATTATATTTAGGTATATGCGCTGTTTCGCAATGCTTTTGTATTAACTAGATATAATAGTTTTTTAATTTCTTAACGAACATCCTTTAATTTAAAAATCCTATCTGCAAGATTGGTCAGTGGCGCTCTTCATTTTGGCATCTTTCTCGAAAAAAAAAATTGAGAACGTCAAAACCATTGAATTTTTGTTTGTATGTATACCTACTTTTCCAACTTTTCCATAAAGAAGTGTTTAGTTTTGAACGAATTTTTCAAACATTTAAGGAATTCATAATAAAAAAAAATTCGTCCGCGAAATGGTTAATTGAATACTTTGAATCGTTTTACTGTTTACTATATGTATATTTTTACATGGATGATGCGAAGTAAGTTACATTTTAAGGGCCATGTTGATTTTGAATAAAACACAAATTATAAGAAACTACTGGTATGGTTCAATTATGCATGGAACAAAATATCGGCCAAATGGCCACCACGACCTTGGCGTCACACCTCCATCCGATAGTTCAAATTTTCGATGACGCTGAGTCATAATTGAGTCTCTATGCCGTTAACGTGCCGAATTATCTCGTCCTTTAACTCTTGAATTGTTGCTGGCTTATCGACGTACACCTTTTCTTTCAAATAAATCCAAAGAAAGAAGTCCAATGGTGTCAAATCACATAATCTTGGCGGCCAATTGACATCGCCACCACGTGAGATAACACGTCCATTGAATTTGTCGCGCAAATGAGCCATTGTTTCGTTAGCTGTGTGGCAAGTGGCACCGTCCTGTTGAAACCACATATCGTCCACATCCATATCTTCCGATTCGGTCCATAAAAAGTTCGTTATCATCTCGCGATAGCGAACACCATTCACAGTAACTGCCTGACCGGCCTCATTTTCGAAAAAATACGGCCCGATGATGCCGCTAGCCCATAAACCGCATCAAACAGTCACTCTTTGTGGGTGCATTGGTTTTTCGACAATCACTCTTGGATTATCATTCGACCCAATGCGGCAATTCTGCTTATTGACGAATCCACTGAGTCGAAAATGTGCCTCATCACTGATGATGATTTTGCACGATATGCATTTTGATTTGAACGCCCATTTTCATAATAAACCTGAATAAATTTAACGCGTTGCTCGATTGTGTATCTTTCCATGGTTCAAATCGAATTAGTCTGAAATTGAGAAATGTCAAATGAAATGCAGGAAAAAACTTGACGTTTAGGTGTGGTTCACATTCAACATCGGCCCTTAAAATTTAACCACCCTTTATATTAAAATTGTATAACATGCAGATGTCTGATAGGTGCCGTGAAATAAGGAAAAGTGAAATAAGGCCAATTGGAGGTATTTCGCCTTATTTCGCTTTTGTAAAGTGAAATAAAGCCAAATTTTAACGTTTGGCAATCTTTCACTTTCGATTGCTTTGTTTCCCCAAAATAAACTAAAAAAAATAAAGCATCTTTGTTTCGGTTTGAATGTCTGCAATTGGTGAAATCTTGATCCAATACATTTAAGAACTTGAAAAAATTGTCTCGCTAAGGAATCTTCGCAGATAGTATGCTATCGAATCCCTCCTAGCTTTATTGCACGATATTTTCTCGAGCTCTTCCTATATTTGAAAACCGGAATTGTTTTTGGAAAAAAAATTTTAATGCGTTGAAAGAATAGCTTAACGATTGGGAAGGGGAGTGCGTGCAGCGTAAAGAGGAGGAGGGCTGTCGGCGAGATTGGTCGTTGGCGCGGGCGATACGGGTGGACGGTGAAGCATGCGAAACTCTGCAAAATCAAAAACTCGCGCGACAGCCCTCACCTCGCTGCACGTGCCCATTTTTTCAGTAAAGAAGCTAAATAGACGAGTGTAGGTATGTTTTAATTTTTTTATCATACTTTTTCCGTATGGAAAAGTTGATTTACGTGGTCATTATGAGCAAAGTATACAATTAGGCATATTATTATTATATATTTAATAGTTATAAAATAACTTTCAAATTTACAATTTTTACAAACTTAAATTTAGAAATTTAGCTAGCAAACAAATTGTTGGGATTCTTTTACAAGTTTCGTTACAAGCTTTTTATAAGTATACAAATTTGACTAATTTTTTATAATCATTGGTAAGTTGTTAAAAATCTGCAATCCGCGATCCATCACTGAGTTTTGGGTCCTGGTAAGGTTGTATCTCTCCAGTCTAAAGTCATTTGCTGATATTAAAATGTAAGGTTGCATTTCATGCACATACTGTATATTTTCCGACAGGTAAATGGGAAACAGGTTGTATTTGGCCTTAAAAATATAAAATGAAAATGAAAACTTTTAATCAAAGACGTAGTCTTACATTTAGCCACTAATGCCTCCAACATAAATGCGGATCTCGTGTAAATATTACATTTAAGCAAAGAGCGCATAGCACGATCTTGGTCTTGGGGTTTGAGATTTTAACCAAAAAATCATATGAAAATATATTAATCACTGGAAAATCACTTAAACGTCTTTTGGGAGAGATTAAGTAAAAACTCTGATTTCTTTTACTGTTTTAAATTTTAATAAAAAAAAATTCAAAATCGTTCATCAAGTTTTTTTTTTTAATTTCGAAAACATTTGTGTGAGAATGCAAAAAATGTATTTTGAAATAATCAAAAAACCAAAAATAAAACCTAATTTTTTTAAAGCAAAAAAAAATTACTAGGAATTTCAAGTACCAAATTATGTCATTTAAAAAGGCCCCCTGCATTGAAAATATCATCGAAATCCGTCACAAACGAGAAATTCTGATATGAAAAAACCGGTCTTAAGGGAGGTGGCTACACCTTTAAGACTTGTCTTGAAAATTCTATTACAACCAAAATATAAAATAAACACCACTCAGAAAGTTTTAGAGCTAGTATGCTTATTCCAAAAATCCGTCTGTAGGACGTCATAATAATACTGTGTGCCAAGTTTGAAGCAAATCGTTCCAGCCATATTGAATTGACTCAAACTTTGTTTCTTCATAATTTTCTTTAGGATGGCACTGCAAATTTTTCATTAAAATCTTTTAAACGGTGGCTCCCATACAACAAGCAGTTCAGTTTAAGCCGAATTTGTGTTTGTTTTTTTTTTTCAATTTGCGCTAAAACGGCTCTTGCTTCGTGTTTAATATTATTTGCTTTTTTTTGGCTAAAAATGCAAAAAAGGGATATCTGGTTCTTACGGTTTTTTTTCAAATGAACATTAGTTGGCAACGGTTGCAGCATACATCCAAAACAACTGACTGAAGCTGGTGGAATCATTGGTCCTTACATCTTTGAAAACGATGCAAGCCATAGGGTTTCAACAACTTCGCAGCATGTCATATAGTGCGTGTAACAATTGATGTGCTGAACAACTTGAATTTAAACATTACGTGAACCCATAATTTCTCGTTTTGGACCTGTCTATTGACCTCCAGTATCGTGCGACTTAACACCGCTAGACTATTTTCTGTGGGGGTATGTGAAGTAGGCCTTAAGATTTAACTACATCCCAGCCAGCTGCGGTGGCCATGTACCAGAAATAAAATTCATATGAAAATATAGCAAGGAACTATCTTTCAAATAAAGTCAATTAGAACAATTTATCTGTGTTTTATTTCATTTTATAATTCTATATCTTTAAAAACGCGCTTTACATTTTATCACAAATAATCTTTGAAGGAGAGAATTTAAGACATTTTATTAGTTCAATTGAAACGTCGAAAGGCAAGGAAACAAGGAAAGACGACAGGTATTATTGATTAGCAATTAATATTTTTGCTTTGCCTCTTTCTTCTTTCGGCTTACAAAAACTCCGTTTTACAAAAACAACGTTCCTTTTTTAACCGAAAAAGTTACCCGTAAATAATCTGTGAATAAAAAACATGGCAGTGCAACATGCTAGAAGCTAAAATATAGTTTTTAAAACTAGACAATATCAATATTGGTATAATCTTATATGCGGATCATGGCACGTGGACCGGATTGTTGTTAGTTCAGTTTTGACGCTTGTTGCAGGGTAACATGTGTAGATAACTGAGCACATCGATTTAACTTGCGATTGTTCTGTCTGTCTGTCTGTTTGTATCCTCATCTTCACCCTAAATAACTGGAACGATTTGCTTCAAACTTGGTTATAATTTATTTTGTCATAAAAGGTAATTTATTTTTATTTCTTTTTTTTTCAAAAACAGTTTGTTTTTGGTTTCTGATAAAAACTACAAACTGATGTTGGCATATACTCAAAAAATATGTTTTCCAAAAATCATTTTTTTTTCTTTAATATTGAAAACAGTAGAAGAAATCAGGTGGCTTACCTTATTTTATAATAAACGTTTTAACTTGTAATTTTTAAGTGATTAATACCAAACATTTCATAAATGATTTTTGTAATGCTTTTTTCCAAAATATCAAACCCAACACCACTGTAACGCATTAGAGCAAGTTTTCACGACCCATGTCGTGCACTTTATTATTGTTTTATTAGAAGTCGGCTTTTACAAATGAAGTATTATTCATATTTACTTAAATATACAAATATTGATTTGAGAATAAATGCATTTTTTATTTGTGTTCTTTTTTATTCCTAAGGCGCAATATACTGAGAACAAATGTAGATTCCATACAAACCCTAAGACTTCATCGTATTCCAAATGGTTTTTCGTAACAATTACTGGCAGAAAAATGTTTATGCATCTTGGATGTAATCATTTCGGCAAGAGTAGCAGTAACTCGATCATCATTGAACATAAATCTTGCGATTCGTTGGAATTTTGTGTTGAGTGTTGCGACGCAAACACTCAGCCCAAAATAAGGGATTTGGGCGGGAAACTATTGCTCAACGAGAAAAAAGTAAATGGATCTTCAAAAACATTAGGCAATGGATGTCGGGTCGAGGTAAAAATTCCAACCGGTTTACTATTCATGCAATTTTTTTATGATGGTACACTACCAATAAATTTGGGTTCTGGACTTGTCGACGTTAATCAATCCCAGTAAGTACTCATTTAAAAAAAATAAATACAAAAGCGGATGAACAGGTTGAGATTTTGTTACATCAATGATGCACATGAACAAAGTGCCACTGATGAAGAATTGTTATAATTGTTCATCTGTAGAATAACATACTCGCAGTAGTTTTCTTTAAGGTTTAAAAATAACGCAACAAATATTGTTGATAAGAAGTCTTTTTGAACATGAAAATTTCATGACGAAAAAGCGAAATTTCAGCCTGTTAACAATATCAAAACATCACTTATAGTCATTTTTATTTTGTGTTATTTTTAGACTTAATATCATCATCAAGGAAGGCCCTTTCGCAAATAACGGCAATACTGACATTAATAATTCTGGTGGTTATAGGCAAATTGCTACCTTCGATTTCCCGCAAATGCCTATTGATCCTCAGGCTATCTATACCGGAATATATAAAGCTTTTATCATTGAAGGATACTGTTATGATCATAGACGTTATTATTGCCCTTGCAAGGATTTCATCTCCAGTAACGAAAGCGTTGACTTTGGTCCTCTTTATGTTTCCAATGTCCCAAACGCTTTCAATGAGCCGGCGGATTCCAAAATTACTCCTCTTGTAATACATGATGGTCTCGGAGGAAATATGGCAATCATCGGAAACAATATCACCACAATCGACTTCAATGAGCATTCAGATTCCAATAGTACTCCTATTGGAGGCAATAATGCAATAGTTGAAAACAATGTCACCACTAATGAGTTTATTTTAAATCCTCCCGTTCCATCCCATGAAACACTGGCTGATTCTAGAAGTTATAGCCAAATTTCTACAAATAGTTTATCGCTTCCGCTTATTGATGCTCAAGCTCTCCCCACCGAAGTATGTGCTGCTGCTCTCGATGAAACATACTGTCATCATCATGATTTTTATAACTGCCCTTGCAAGGATTTCATCTCCAGTGACGAAAGCGTTGACTTTGGTCAACCTGATGCTTCCAGTGTCACCATGGCTTTCAATGAGCTGAGGGATGTCAATGTGTCTCCTCTTTTGAAACATGGCTTTGGAGATAATAATTAATTGAAAACGATGCCACCACTGAAGAATATAACATGAATATTGCAGCTCCTACCAACGCAACACTTGAAGGAACTGCTGCCATATTCAACGAAAATCTTTCTGCTTTTTTAAATGAATTTTGGTTTGGTTCTCCTGGCTATTTTGAAGATGTATCGAAATTTCTCATTGATAAGCGGTATGAAGCTGATATCAGTGATTAACCTTTATAAAATGATTTAAAGGAGAATGATCATTTTTGGCCCAGTGCGTACACAAATGAAATAGATGCCAAATGAAAGCCGATATTTAGCTGAGTATATGTACAAAATATTTCCAAAATCGTTTGAAGGGATTTCGAAATATTTGAGAATGAAATTGGAGTTTCCAAAATAAAAAAAAAATCGTGTTTTTTCCCAATAACAGGTCATAAGTTTCGATATATAGGGAGTTGGAAAAACATATTGGTACCAAATGAAAGACCTCAAAAATGTCCTTCTGACTATACTAACGTTTTTTATTTTAATTAATAACATATACATTTAATTAGCCCAGAATTTGTTTGAAAAAAAAAATGATTAATGTTAGCTTTTACACGCTGATATCTTGAAAAAATCAGTGATGACATATGCTTTTTTTTACATCATTCTAATCCTTAGAATGATTTAAAATAAAGCTATATATCTCAATCAAATGTCATCCTAATTACATTACTCTTCTAAAAATGAACTTTTTTTTCTAAAACCGTCTTAAAAAAAATTTATTGCTTAATTTTTTACGGTACGACTTTTTTTTATTAATCAAAATGTAGTTTTATTTTCAAGAATTTAAATAAGAATGCAAATAAAGTTTGTTTGTGAAAGATAAAAAATTGCATGCAAAATAAAACATTTAAGCTATATAAGGTACCTCAGAAAAGAAGCAAGGGGGTACCAGTCGTTGTTCTGTTTTCTCTGTTCTGTGATAGGTGCCTACCATGTAATTCAATGTCGCAGGTGTTCTTCGTATTTTGAAAAAAAAAAATGTTAAGAGTCTTTAATATGAAGTGATTATTAAGTTGATTGACAGAGAAGGTGATAAGTTGAAGTTGTGTTTTTTGTTGTAAGTGTAGAGTAAAGCTAGTACCTATAGCTTCTCTATTAATTGAAAGTTTATATCAGAAAAGTGCTAAGACCAAAAATGAATAACTTTTGTGTAAACTGTAGAATTCGTGTAAATGACAATTTTACTCAGGCTCGTACGGTTCAAAATCTGATCATTCCCCTCCGTTTAATTTTATCTGTTTGGATAACTATAGAACACGTAAGTACAAGTACCCGTATTTTAGTTGTGTATTATTTAAGTTAGATATTTGAGAAATTATATGAGAAATTCAAAAAACGAACCGTAACCTAACCTAACGAAATTCCTTAACTTTCCTATGATGCTTTTTCCTTTTCTTTGCATTTTTGATTGAAAAGATATCTGATTCTGATTTGTTGTGTTTCGATTGTTATCGAATTTTGGAGAGAATTAGTTTGACCAATGCAATGGACACACAAGAGTTTGTTTATGCTGTGGTTTTTCGTTAAGGTCTCGTAGATCTCGAATCTAAGATCAAAGTCCAAACAATCGACCAGCAAAAACCATTTGTGACGGAACTTATATTTACTTGCAAAAAAGCTCGAACTATAATTTTCAAAAAAAAAAAACCTATAGTTTACATAACTACCAGAGGGATTATAAGTTGTTTCGACAGGACTTCTTTAATTTAGCAGCTAATAATTTAAAAGTTGGTTTTAAAATAGCAGCGGGACTTCTTAATAAGTTTCATCCATTAATAGAAGACAATATTGACAATCTGCAACCTTTTTATTGGAATTCGTTCTTAATAAAGTAAATACTCGAAATTATTTAGGAGCTTTTGTAGTGGAACGAAATTACAATAGAGCAAGAGCTGCATCTGTTCGCATCAATGGACAAATTCCAAATCTGGATAACGTTCCTGTTCCTGTACTTTGCTTAGAAGAGCTGCGTAAAATATCTTTAGGTAATTATCAGATCAAACGATGTCGCTCATGCTGCGGAGAACATTTGAAAGAAAATGGGAGTTACGTGATAGAAGTCTGATTTTATGGTATTTGGGATATGCCCGATATTTTGCAGATATAACTTGTTTTTATATAATTTTCTTATCGACGATCAAGATGAAGACACTTGAAATCATTATTATATTTACAAAAACTAAAATAAAAGAAGCAAAACCATAATGTCAATGTTTAAATAACATGATTTTTTTTTATGTTATTATAATCTGAAAAAAAATACATCCTTGAAAACGCAATATATTTTCTTTAAACGGTTTTAAGAAAAAAAAAGTTCATTTTTAGAAGAGTATCTAATGTAATTAGGATGGCATTTGATTGAGATATATAGCTTTAGTATTTATCAAATTAAAGGTAGTCAACTAAGGATTAGAATGAAGTAAAGCAAAGCATATATCATCACTGATTTTTCCAAGATATCAGCGTGTAAAAGCTAACATTAATAATTTTTTTTCAAACAAAGTCTGGGCTAATTAAATGTATATGTAATTAATTAACATAAAAAATGTAAGTATAGTCAGAAAGACATCTTTGAGGTCTTTCATTTGGTACCAATATGTTTTTCCAACTCCCTATATACCGGAACTTATGAGCTGTTATTGGGAAAAAACACATTTTTTTTATTTATTCTCAAATATCTAGAAATCCCCACTAACGATTTTGGAAATATTTCGGACATATACTCAGCCAAACATCAGCTTTCATTTGGTACCTATCTGATTAGTATACGCACTGGGCCCAGACTTGTATGAAAACTGGTCATTCTCCTTTATAAAATTTTATATATTAATGTTTCATGTACTTAATTTAAATATTTGCTACTGGATTTATAAAAATAAATTATTTATGTATTTCATAACTGCTTTGTTTTGGCTACTTGCCTAGCACAATTTCATATATTAAATAATTTTTTTGACAGGACATCATAAAATTTCGGGTGGCAATGGTATAGTTGATGTAGTGTTGTATTGCAAGCTTAGAATTTTGCTTTGGAACCACAACCTCTCCATGAGGTAAATATCACCCAAATTTCAATTCCATGTGCCAGCAATAATATCATTCTATCTTTCTGTTCCTTTTCCTCGAAACCCTTTGCTGATTCAAGGTGAGAGTAATAATACCTCCTTGAGTGCGAGTGCACAACATGAGTAAAAAGTAGATATTAGGTGAGGTACTAACGTTCAGCAAACTCAATTTTCCAAGTTGGCAATTTATACATTTGTATAAATTTTTATTGAAATCGGAAGAATAGTTTACGAGAAAAATTTATTTTAAAAACCTGGTTCTATGAGAGGTTCCGTTATAAGACAAATTTCGAAAAATCTGTTTTAACTTAAAGAGAAACTGCCCTATGTAAATTGTATACTGAAAAATGTATCAAAATCGTTCGAGTCGTTTTCGAAAAAATCAAATTTTTTTTATGATATATTTTTTTGACCCAGAGCAAAAATGAAAAAAGACCCCCCTAGGGAATTCGAAATAATAATTACTAAACAAAACCAAGTTTGAAGCAAATCAGCCCATCCGTTTAGGGTGAAGACTTCTCCATCATCGTTATGTCATGTGCGATTGTTATATGAATTTATTTTTTTGCACGAATCCATAACTTGCCTTATGGTACCTACCTACCTATAAATCCAAGTAAACAAAATTCTAAATTGGCGGTAATTTGTAATTATTTTCCTTAATTTTGCTACAATAATGTTTTATTTTAAGAGTGAAAAGAATAAAATAATTGCGATGTGTTGATTAATTTAATTAAAACAATGATATCGAGTGACGAAGAAATGACACTTTCGTTTTATAAGTACATTGGAGCAGAATTAGATTGAACAAATATTACCGCTGAAATCCAAGCAATTGTAAGTACAATTGTTTAATTTTCTCCCAATTGAACTGCAAAGCCACTCTAACAAGCAAATCAGCAGTTTAATAGACCAACCGGGGTTCCTTATGCCTTCCTTTATTGCTGGTTTTAAAATTTATGATTCAACACTGGCCAGAACTGGCTGGCTGGCACTGGCTTATATAGCAGGCAAACAAAGTTAAACTCCTTCGACTGACGTATCTGGATTATTAACACCAGATGGACAACAAACCTTCTAACCTGTAACTTGAATCTCCGACAAAGATCCCATACCAATATCCCCAAAATAAATATGTTCAATTTGAGAATTATGCGATTTAACAGCGGTATACGGTATGAATAACCATAGCTACAAAGTTCAAACACATCCTTTTATCGTTTTTGATAAAATTAAGCTTTTACTTCAAAGTTGAATGACATACTCGTATCCCGTTATTTATTGAACTCCATTGTATGATGTTCTTTCCTAAAAACTATAAGCGGCACTTCATCGTCAACAAGTTGCAACAATTTGTTATCCAAATCACGATTATAAGGAAAAATAATAATTTACCAATCAACAAAGATGAAACTGAAAAGATACCACTAGTAACTTAAATTGTCCACATCTATCCATAAGGAAAGGACACTGGGCATAGTAGCACAACTTTTATAAATGGCAGAATAGTGACTTTCAATTACAGTTTGATAAAAGCTCTCGAAATATATCTAAGTACTGAAACAACTCATACCGGGGACTTTGTCAGCCTTTTTCTTGTTTGCTCTAAAGGTCAAGTATTGAATTCGTGTCCAAACCAATTAAGAGCTTTTGATTAAACAAAAGCTAATATGACGAACAGATAAGTAGTGTGATGGGTCAATAAAGTTTGTAGTTTCGGTTTCCGGTTTGGGGATTTGCTTTTCGGAGTTATTCATGTAAATGAGTATATTTACCTATACCACCCGGACATTTGCTATTTAATTTCGAATTTGAAATACTTGTAGAGATGAGTGTATTGTTGGAGAATTTAGCGCAACATGTTGTAAGGATTCAAAAGTCAAAACACCATAACATTAATGAGAGTTTTGTTATATCTTCAAATTGTAAGCGCAAAATATTAAAGATTAAAGTGAGAGGGAAAGTTAGTTAACTCGAGGTCACGCATGATAACATAATCGTGCTGACTTAAAATGGACACTAACGTAGCAGACAGCTTCTGAGGAAATATAACCAAGAAAATAGTTGCACAGACTAAACACAGTTCCCATTAAATTTACAGAGATAAAAAAACATAAGAAATCCATCTCTAAAGGCAAGCAAATCATCTGGAATTTAGGGTATACCTGTAGGATTCCTAAAAGTAGACCTTGAAGCAGCTTCCAATGTATTGCTCAAACTATTACATGTTGTCTGGGAGATGAAAACTTAACCAAGGGACTGGAAGGATCAATTTATTGCTTATCTGCCATAGAAACGAAACCTTAAAAACTGCAATAAGTATCGTGGTACTACCGGATATAGTCCATGATTGTAAACCGACAACACCTTTACATTCTTGAACAACCAACTGCGTTCTGCGTATCAGTCACCGCTCTACCTTATGTTTGTGGATTGTTAATGCATCTGGACTGGATCTTTTATTAAAGAGTCCTAATGGATAAACTTCCGACTCGTTCGTTGTGCGTCAAGGATTGAGACAAGGATAAGTCTTGTCACCGATTTTGTTCGACGGAAATTGACGATGTTATGACTGCCACGGTGGGTACAAGTGTATCTAATCTTGTTTAGTTTAGTTTAGTTTATTCATCAATTAGATTAGATTATAATCTCTTAGACTATGATATAAATACATAATTTAATAATTGCTGGTGGGTAAAAAAATATTAAATTTATATTAATTATTAAATAATACAACAGCATTAAATAAAAGCAAATTTAAGTACAATTTAGAATAATTTATGAAATAATATTTAAAACAAGCGATTTAAAAATGTCCCTAGAACAATCGGAATAAAAATCAACTTTGTTACAGATCAAATTTGCCTCTCTGATGCAACGGGAAATTGGTTCATTTCGACCATAATTGCTACGATGAAACTGTTCATAAATTAGAAATCGACAACGTGTAGTTCTTGATGGGGCGATTCCTCCAGTTACCAATAATAGTAACGGAGGACAGTTAATATGATTTGTTAAAATGTCTCTGATAAACATCACGGAGAAGTATACCCTCCGATCTTGGAGCGATTGTATTCCAAACAGTAAACATCGAGCATTATAGGATGGCCTTGGAATCCTCCAATTTAATTTGTAAAAAGCATATCTTGTGAAATTCTTTTGAACACTCTCAATTCTATCTCTCGAGTTATTGTAATAAGGATTCCAGACTATGCTGCAATACTCGAGGACTGACCTTACTAGAGAATTATATAATGATTTTAAGGTATACGGATCTGAGAACTCCCTAGTGTTTCTTTTGATAAAACCAAGCATTTGGTTTGCTTTATTAATCATATAGTCATAGTGGGGTAAGAATGACAAGTTAGTATCTAAGATAACTCCTAGGTCTTTCTTTCTTCTCACTCTTTCAAGATTTATATCTTTGATATTATATTCAAACAAAATCGGATTGCTAATCCTAAAACATGACAAGACTTGACATTTAGAAATGTTGAGAAGAAGGTGATTCCGTTGGCACCAATGATCAAGCCTAGCTAGATCTTTCAAAAGAAGAAAACAATCCGATTCACAGCTTATCTTACGATAAAGTTTAAGGTCGTCCGCAAAAAGAAGGCAATCCGAATCGTTAAAAATACTTGGAATATCATTTACAAATAGCAAAAACAGTAGTGGCCCTAAATGACTTCCTTGCGGGACCCCTGATGGAACTGAGATATTGTGTGAGACCGAACAATCAATTTTTACTATTTGGAATCTATCCGTCAAATATGATTTTAGCCACTTCAGTAAAGAAGAGTGTATACCTAAAGAAGTCAATTTATGAAGTAAAACGTTATGATTTATTCTGTCAAACGCTTTCGCAAAATCCGTGAAAATAATATCCGTTTGAGACTTCTCTTCCATATTTGATATGATGGCATTTGCCATTAAAGCTAAATTTGTTGCCGTTGATTTTCCTGACACAAAACCATGTTGGAAAACTGATATGTGGTTCCGGAATAAATTAGAAAGTTTGTTACAAACTAATTTCTCAAATATTTTTGGTACGGCTGAAATCTTACATATTGGCCGGTAATTAGTTATTTCCTGCTTTGACCCCGATTTAAAAATAGGAGACAAAAACAAAGTTTTCCAGTCATCCAAAAATTTTCCTTGGGCAAGGGAAAGATTAAAAATTAATGGAGACCATTTGACAAACTTTGTCACATAGATGATGAAATATGTGTTATGGCATACAACACGGCTAGTTCAAATCACATGTCAGTCACTGCAACTATAAATGGGGAATTGGCTGACTCTAATCAATGCTAATGAGACCAAAGTATTAATCACGTGCCAAAGTACACGCAACAAGTTACATAGCACTCGATGGCGGAACGGATCTGAATGTTGAAAATATAATAAACAAAGTGCGTGATCCATTTGGAATCATTTCTTCCGTTTGGAACTCTAGCAAAATATCTCTATACGCACCAAGTTAAAGCTCTTCGAATCCGAAGTTAAGTCTGTGTCGTTATATGCTTCCGAAACATAAAAATGCTCTGCCAACATCTCCAGCAGATTGCAGACCTTCGTTAACCGTTTTTTGTGGTACATTTTAAATATCTAGTGGCCACAAGCCTTATCAAACGTGGAACTGTGGAATAGGACCCCGCAGAAAAAGTTGGATGCAGACATCATGCAACGGAAGTGGCTTTGGATAAGCCGTCCATTGTGGAAACCAGGCGAAAATATTACGAATAGATTCTGCAGGGCCATAAACGCATTGGAAGACCAAAAACCAGTTTGGAGGTCATCTGTAATAAAAGAAGCTCAATCTCAAGAAATTCAATAACGGCCACATATATATTTGTATAGAGACTAAGAAGCAGCACGTTTAAATGTTGAATGAATATTGAATATTATATCTGAGCACAGAGTTTCTCACACAGCTATGGCTTAATTTTGTTTTTTTGTATGCTTAACGAAACCTTTTGCATTCCAGCTGCAACTATTTGCACAAAAACCTGCAATGCTTATTATATTTTGGCTTCGGTGATAATTGGCTATAACAAATTTTAAATGCTTATTTCTTGATTCGGAAGGTTGATCCAAGTACTTCCTAAAAATAACGTTTAAAACAACTTTAAAACAACACTCTTTGTATTGCATTTTTTTATTTTACGTATAGACGTAAAAATATTGTGTATCCAACTTTCTATGGTGTTCAAAATCATTAATCCTGTTCAAATAAAATATTTGAGTTAAGAAAACAAAAATTTTACTTAAGGCCGAAGCCAGAATATTTACATTCAATTTATTTTGCATTATTTAATATAAGGTTCATATATTTACAAAGCTTTTTACTATTCTTTATGTACAAGTGAGTCGTTTTCTTAAAAACTAAAACAATGTTAAAATATAAGCAAGCATATTTATGTTTTAAACATTCAAATACACAGCCCTATTTCCTAAATCTAATTCGTTGCCTTTCTTGATAATATGTAGAGAGGCCAAATTAATTGGCTCACAATGTATGTACAGAGTAGGATAAAAAGCACGAATTTATAATTACAACGATATGCTTTGAACAAGTTGAATTGTTTGCAATTTTTATTTACAATAACGTTTTTCAAAACTAATTTATTTTTAACAGGACACTTTAAGGATGAACTTTGTATGCAATTTTGAGTGATGCTTTGTGTACACTCGTTATCACTTGTTTAAGGGCAGTTTTTTTTGTATTTTTATGTTGCCAAAAGATATCGTTGAAAAACCATTTGGTGCATACTTAGAATGATATTAAGCGCTCATGCTTTAAAATTTTGAAGCGCAATCTTAATTTAAAAAAATTGGAATTACTCCTACATAAGAAGTGAATAATTCTAGGAACCGTTGTTCTTAGAAATAAAATTAACAAAGCGTTTTTAAAATATTGAAAACTTAAACTTCGTGGTTTACAAAAATATCTGATTTTATAAAAACCAATTTTATATTGAAGTTACCTTTATATATGACATTTTGTGAAAAGTACATTAAAAGATGAGCATTATAAATACCATTCAGAAGTTTTCTTAAAAATTATATTTTTTTTTAATGTCATATGAAAGGTACCGTTAGATTTTGAGATAGCATACCATATCTTAAAACCTCTCTGTAAGACGGACAGACGGACATCAGACGGACAGACGGACAGACGTTATTTCCCTACACCAATAAGAATGGCTTTGCTTCCCCATAGTTGCTCATACGTTGAAGGGGTGTAAAACGAATTGTTTAACATAACTGAGAATTGCCAATTGAACATGATCTCCTTCTATTCTACTTACTTGTCAAGGTAAGTAAGAGAGTTCAACAAATAATAAGATTCAGAAAAGAAGACTTAAATTACAAAATAGACTTATTTAAACAAGTGATATCGTAAAACGTACCTGTCTAGGTCTACACATATGTTTTCCTGAAAAATTAAATCTTATTTCGAAATTCGTTTTCCTTAAACTATACAAATTAAAATACAAGTTAAAAATAAATGATTATAAATTCTTATCAATTAGTTTAACCTCGTAAAAGTTTTGAACAAATAGGATATATACATTTGAATTTTGTTCAAAAAAAATAGAAGCTATTCGATTGTGCTGGTTGATATTTATTTTGAATATACAGAGTTAAAAACTCAAAGTATATATAAATCTTATTTCTAATAACAGCTTTTTTAAAGATAACTTAAGATAAAGCGCGGCCTTAATTAAATGACTCGCAATGTACTTACACCAATTATAATTTTCTCAAAAAGTATGTTAAAATACAAATGGATACAATACTTGCTCGGTACAATTTGATTAAAGACGGGTTTTTCTTTTTAATGGTTCGATATATTTTAAATCATTTACCAGTCTAGAAAAAATGCTCATTGTAAAGAAAGAACAATATAACCCATCAGGGTTTTAAAAATATAGCTATTAAATTTATTTCGAAAACTTTCAATTTTAAGATTTTTCTTGGTATAGTCTTAAATAAGATACTAAAAATGATCAATTATTATACTATTCATAATTTTCACAAAAAAAAAAATTCTAGCAAGTTAGTGATTTTAGAAATATCGCAACAATCTGAAAAGTAAAGTACGCTTCTGTATTTAAACAAGTAGTACGATGTGTATTATATAGGTTTTATATTTATGAAACGTCTAATATACAGGGTATCCCCTAATTCGTAAGCAATATTTTAGAGCACGATTCTTGCGTATATTTTAATAGTTCCACAGTAAGGTCCTATATCCGATTTTGATATCTTTATTGTTTGGGGATTTATGAAAAGGCATACTCTGGTGTACCCTGACCCACGTTACCGGTAGTTGCGTTTAAACATATTTAATATCTTGTCTCCTGCTTATAGCCTGCTCCATTATTCCTTGCCATGCTAACTTTTTGACTTTCGGGTCAATTTTATCCACAAAATGCCTATTTAACATAGCGTTTTAATATTTTTTTGAATGACGGTTACAATTATTAAAATACAAATCAAAGACATGTAATGCTGAAAAACGCACAGACTACATGCAAGGTAAATATTGAAAAAAATGGTCTTGTTGTCTAAAGCTGCAAATGTTATGATATGGATAAAAAAGGGGTTTGATTTCGGTTTAGGCAATTTTTATTTAATGTGTGTGTATACCTAATTAAAGAGGAAAAACCCATTGATTTTATGATGCTTATGGAAAACAAGCAGCAGGAACAAAGGGTTTTCTGATTTTGTACCTATGTTTCTAACAACAGTTGACAACAAGAGTGGTTTTAAAGTGGCTTATAAGAAAGTCATTGATTTGGATAAAGTTCATGGTATCTTTGTTGAACTTCCATTGCAATGGCCATAAACGTTAATATTGTCTGCGTTTTTCTGGTTTGTATATGACATTGATAAAAACGTACAGTTGACTAACTGTTGCCTTGGCTTTACAAATACAATTGATGACTTAAATTCGTTGTACAACTTTTCTTTGCCATATTTATAAGGTAAGTTTTGACAGGTACTCAAAAAAATCACTAAAAACCACTCTTATTACCAACTGTTGTTAGAAACTAAGGTACAAAATCGGAAACCCTCTTTTACCTGCATGCATGTTTTTCCAAGTATCATAAAATCTATTGGTTTTCCTTTTTTAGTACACATATAAAAAAATACCTATACCAACAACATATTTATTCATCACATTTGCATCTTTAGGCAATAAGACCCTTTCTCAATTTTTACCTGCAACAATTTTTCCCATGTAAAGCTTGTGAGTTTTTCAGCAAAAGTACTTGCATTTGACTTTTACTGTAACAATTCTTATCTACCGCCATTCAAAAAAATATTAAAACGCTATGTTTATTCATTTTCTGGAGAAAATTGACCCCAAAAGAAAAAAGTTAAAATGTGGGCAGAAAAATGGAATAGGTTAGAAACTGGATATCTTAATATTGAGAAAAGATATCAAATTTATTTAAACACAGAGACTATTATTAGTTCTAAATATGAAATTCAAAACGAAGTTTCTATCATTAGTACTAACAGCGCAATAACCGCTTATGTGGGTCAGGGTACACCAAAGTATGCCTTTTCTTAAACTCAAAAAAATTATACTAAAACTAGAGATAGAGCCTTACTGTAGAACGATTTTTTTTCTCAAAATATACCCAGGAATCATGCTACAACACATTGCCTACGAATAAGGTGACACCCTGTATACATAAGTTTTATTAAAGAATTGCAAAGGAATTGGATCAAATAAAATTTTTTATTTACATTAATAAGTGCTACCTCATAAAAACATTGAACATTTATACTCGTATTATACATTTCTTTTGTTCATTATAAAGTAAGATTTTTTTGGATAGGACGTTCTTTTTAATCGACACATGCCAAGCCCATCTTCAAATCTTATAACTTATATATACAGTATTTATTTTTTCATAACAACTTATTTCAGCTTATAACCATAGTTTATATTGAACCTACATATTTACATTTTTTTTAGTTCAAATTCTCAGACTACTTATTATTATTCCATTTAGAAAAAATTGTTTATGATATTATTTTTTTGTTGAAAGTGTAAGGATTATCTATGACATTATGTACAAATTAATAATGCTCATGCTTAACGGATATTATGCACCAGGAAATGAGAATGCAATGGAACTGCTTATAGTATTTAAACACATTGTCAAGAGCGTACGAGCTCTAGCACGAGCCATTGTGGCCATCATAACAAGAGAAATATTTCAGTGATTAACAGAGCGCCAACTTGAGTACCTAAGCACGCTACGGGGGATTTAAGAGCTACCGGTGGCACTATAAGGGTTCATCTGCAACCCTCTCCATTTCACTGCACTGACTTGTAATGAAGGAGCCCAGTGCTCTTTCCTCCCAATATGTCAAAGAAAATTATAAGGTTGCCAACCACGATGACTGTTGGTTAAGTTACTTTTAGCTCTTGCAGATCTCCTGAGATCCAAAACAGAGAAACAGTTCCAGCAGAGCATTATAGTGTTGCAATTTTCTCGTGTTCAACACTCGCGCTTATAAGTTTGGCAAGTCATGTATGATAGGTTGACATGACCAGTACCCGGTGGTTACCAACTAGGAGGTAAAATAAGCACAATTGGCATGTATGGCAAAGCTACAACACTAGATATCGCCTCGTTGACATCTATTAGAGTCTGCCTTATTCATACAACACCCAACCACCACCAAGTTGCTTTACATTTGTAAGGAAGCCTGTTTTAATTACAAATAATTACAAGGCTAACATGCAGATTTCGCATTTTCTTGATATGAAACTCCACATCAAAGTGAGTATATAATTTAATAGTAAGGAGCTTAAAGCTAAAGAAATAAAAATCAGTTTTTTTAAGGGGTAACAGTATGGTGGACTACTTTCTATAAAGTGACCTACAGTGACAATCTAAATAAATTCCGGACGACACCTTCAGCTGCCTTAGACATTCCTCTTTATCTTATGCCCCTCCATACGTTTGTACTCAAACGACCGCTAGTAGAACAACTAAAGCTTGAATCATTGATTTCAACTGGCCTCTGATGAGCTTGGCTTGAAGATGAAATACCATTTAGTTGAGACCGATTATGTGTTCGATCAGGAGAAGAGCATAAGTTGGGCGAAGTTGCTTCAGTAGCAAAATACTTTTGTAGACATTAAAGGGTGCGGTGAACCTGATTGGTTAGCTTGAAAGAAATAAAGATTATTTGATTTACTTGAATAAATTTAAATTTTCGAATAACTTTTGAAATATTAGTCTTAGAAAAAAAATTATTAGGGAAATGTTTAGAACTCTTTGTTTGCTATTGGGAACTCTAATGAGAACTCTTTTTTTGTTATTTTTTTCATTTTGAAATTTTTGGTTCGAAGTCAATTTGAACTCCGATTTTTTATTTAATTTTTAACAATTGTTTTGTTAACTTCAAAGGGCTGGTGTTAATTTGTAAAGTTTTATTATATTATTTGCACTTGAAAAAATAAAAACAAAGAACATCAAATTAAATTGGTGGGAAAATATAATTTTAACAAAAGCTACTAGCACAGCTACTATAGTTCCATAGATATTGCACGCAGAGCAAAAAAAAAATACCAATTTTCAAACGCCTGGGACTGAGAGCTACGTCCCAGTTTAATCGAACTCATTTGAATCAAACCAGGACTCTTGTATTGTATTAGCAAGATGTTTGATATTATATACACTTTATTTTTGTTTTATCTCTTCCTTCTTTTTTTTTAAGTGAGTGTTTTTTTCTGGTTATGTAACCAACTGGTTATCTGGTTGATGTGATTGATGTATGTGTGTAAATTAAAAGGCAATGAATGACACACACTTTTGTTATTTTCACAGAAGAAAATAACTAAGCAGTGGGAAGAGGGGCTGTTGAGGAACAAAATTTAATTCAAATTGCTAAACACAAAATGGGTTTATAGGTGATTCTATGTGTAGTAGAAAGATGTATGCAGGCAATAGGAATGTATATATATAAATGCAGGGAAATATTTTGTTTGTGAGGATCATTGTTTTGCTATTGCTGGTTCAATTTTTTTCACGCATATATTAAAAAAAAAATTAACAGACCATGTTAAAATTCTTTTCTGAGACGCGTTATTGCGCACATTTTCATCAACTTTGAAGTTATGTTAGTGAATACTTTCGCATAAATTTTTTACTTGCTCATAGAATTGGTTTCGTGCAGATAAAAGTTGACGTTTTAATAAAACACAACAGTACGATTATAGAGAAGCCTAGAAAAGTGGTTTGCGCCATACCGTCCCCGTGCCTCTCACTTTTGGGGTGCTTGTTTTAAGTGAGGTTCAAGTGCCTCTCACTTTTGGTTTTTTTTAAGTGATTGTAAACTTTTATTCCCCGATAAAATTTGAATTTTTTGATTTGTACTCCTAATCCTTTTTTGTATTTGCCACGAACAATGTTTTCGCAAAAGAACAAGAAGGGCAAAATAAAGAAGTTCCTTAAGAAATGTTATTTCCAATTCCAATATCAGTTATGACTTTTTCGTACAAAGTCTCGTCGTATATTATTTCCTTACGAGTCTCAATTAGGGAAGTATTTTTTGATGTTTCAGGTTGAGTTTGATTCGTGTTTAAATTCAAAAATTCAACATCGTCATCTTCACAATTGCTATAAGGAGAGAAATTAATTAGCTTCTAAAAAAAATGTTCGACATTAACACATTGAACTCATGAACTGAAAATTTTTTGTTGTTTCCACCTTTACTCCGGACAAAAGAAATAAATTTTTTAAGATATCTTGATGTGGTCTTTTTGTGAGTAAACAATCAACATTCTCATATAAGCCATTGATATCTTCACTAAAGTAATAAAACAGCATTTATTGACTGCTCCAATTCTTTTAAACAAAAGTTTCTTGGAAGATTAGGTGACTCTTGTATTTTTTTTAAAGTAAGATACAAATTGATTAAGTTCATTATAAGCTGGGTTTTCTAGCTGAACTCCACGTTTCAAAATATTTTTGTCATGATGAGAACCGCTGTCCATGCAGTCTAAAGCATTATTGACTTTTATTATAAAATCTTTCGTTGCTAGAGCATGTTTGGAATTTCCTTTTGAGCAATTAAGTTCATAAGCTGCTTGTATTGATGCCGCACTTGTCCTGCTAAATGTTTTCGTAGCTAAGCGAATATTCATTTTTTCGAAAGCATTTGGGGCTACATGTGAACTTGTAAATTTCGAACAAGTTTTAGCAACATTCTCAATTTCTAAATTGAATATTTCCCTGAAAACTTCAAAGGAAACGTTACCATCTGGAGTTTGAAAATCAGATTTGAGTAAAACATTGCGCAAAGATTTTAATAAATGTGGAAAACCGTAAAAGCAAAATATTTTTTCATTATTAAAAATTTTAAAAGGCTTTTCTTTCTGAAACCCCTAATAATTGATAAGATTTCCTATTGTTAGGTCCTTGGTCACAAACTATAACGCAAACCTTAAGACCAAGTTGTTGGCAGACTGACAAATTATTTTGTATAATATCGGTCAGGTTAACGCCTTTCACACCATTTGCCGAAACAAAATAATTTAAAACACTTTTCCAGCTATCAGATAAACCACTAACCATATAAAAAAACACATATTTCGTTGGCATAAAATCTACTTCTCTCTGTTCCTAGATCTTCAAAACCATCTATCAAATCGTTTTTAATGTTATAAGTGAGATTTGAGCGAATTCTTATTCTTCTCATCAAAAATTAACACAACTTATCGTTCACGCTGGCTTAACGAAGCAAACCTTGCCTTCAGATGAGAAAGGGCATTATTATCGTATCCTGGTTGTAAACCTTTAACAGGAGAAAATCGATAAAATGTGGATACGTGAGGAAGACTAAACTCTAAAGCAGAATCCATTTCTTAGAAAAACGAATCAAACTCAACCCTAAGTATAAAAAATGTTTTGCGAAAGTTCTTTTTCCTTTGCTATTATATATTTTCGATTTGGATAGGTAATTCAATTAGCATATTACAAAAAGTTTTTTAATGCTCCGAAATATGCAGCTCTCGAATTTGAGAAGATAAACTTACTTTTAATTTTTTACTTTTTTGAAGAGCAGTTTGGTCTCTCACTTTTTTGACAAGTTTTATTTTCAAAATTTTTATTTTTAGACAATAGCTGAGTAATTTTTGTTTTTAGTGCAGGATTTATTTTTTCCTGTTTTGCGAATCTTTCTAACAATTCATCGCAATTGATACAAGAAATAGGTACTACAACTGCTTGAAGCTCTTCTGCGTTTAGATGGAGAAGATTGAAGATCTTCTAGATGTAAATCTATATTCAAGTCGGAATTCAATTAAGAGCACCCCTTTTAAGGTATTTACTTCCGATAAATTCAGAACGAAAATGATCCTCAGAAACAAAATAATTTCCTTCATCTTTAAACCTACATGCCTGCCTCCACATCCACATATTGATTAAAATTTTATTTTTGTCCTTAGAAGCACATTTGAAGATTTTCAAATTGGGGAATTCTCTTATCGATTTTCTACAAATGGAGCAGGAACTTCCCGACATCCTTTTATCGCCACCCAAAACAAAACTAATTTACGCTGAAAAAAGTCGCTCAACCACATACATATATTAGTATCCAAGCACTTGGAAAGTCGACGGCAAACTAGAAAAAATAAAAATAACCACCACTGCCGCGCCGCCGCCGCCACCGTGCCACAAGATGCTGTCTAAAAAAATATTTACACACAAGGTACAACTGAAATAAAATGCACGACTGGGTCGCACGTACTTGCTCTGTTGGTGCAATAGTCCGATGAAAACAAACTTTTCGATCAATAAGAACAATTCATTTTTGAAAAATTTGGTAAAAACCAAAAAATTTGGCTAAAACTGGAAAACTCGATATACGGGAGCTAACGTTAAGAAACCTTTAATATTTAAAATTAAGAATTTATCTTTTAGGTGTTATAAATGATACAAATGTCCACTTATGGCCAAATTAATAATACTGCTAAAAGCAATTTCCGCTATTATCATGTATAGCCAAAAACTAAAAATGCAGTTTTGTTTGAAGTATTCTATGTATGTTACATACAAAGTTTCATAAAAATCGGGGGAGCCTTTTTTGAGTAAATTAGAAAAAATGAAAAAAATGGCCAAAATCTAGTGGCTCTTTGTATGGGAGCCAAAATTTAAAAGGAGAAAATGAAAAAAAAATCAATACCATCTGATAGGAAGCTGCAAGGAACTATACCAAACAAAGTTTGAGTGAATTCGATGCAACCGTTGACAACTTATGGCCATTTGAAAAAAGCCGTTAAGAGCAGATCTCCGTTATTTGCATTTTTAGCTAAAAACTAAAAATGCAGTTCTCTTAAAAACACTAAAAGAATATAACACACAAAAGTTAATCAAAATTGTTAGAGCCATTTTCGAGAAAATTAGAAAAAACCAAAAAAAGTTGGCTAAAACTCAACGGCTCGTTGTATGGAAGCCACCGTTTAGAAAGGCTTCAGTGAAAAATTTATTAAACCATCCTATAGAACACTATGAAAAACTATGTCAAACAAAGTTTGAGTTGATTCAATCAAGCCGTTGCTATTTGAAAAAAAAACCGTTAAAACCTGATTTTCGTTACGACCATTTTAGGCAAAAACAAAAAACGCAGTTTTGTTAGAAATGCTTAAAGTTAGCTAAATTTTAAATTTAATCTAAATCGTTAGAGCCGTTTTCGAGAAAATCCAAATTGAAAAAAAAACCGTTACTTGAAAGGTACCAGTTTGAGCCGGGCTTAAACACAAAATAAAAAAAACCCGACAATGGTTTTTCTTCAAACTGCTATATACCAGGTTTGAAGAAAATCCGTCAAGCCGTTTAGGCTGTAGCATGACGTGAAAAAGCGCACATCCGCACAGACAGACCGACGGACGGTATGTCGAAAACCACTTTTTTGGGCTTCTCTATCATCGCAATGTCATGTTTGATTAAAACCTCGAGCAAGTAAAAAGGATCGAGCACGAACATTATACTCAAAGGAGTTTCATTATGCATTCGAATCCTGAATCCCAACAAATAAATGTGTGTATCTATAGAATCCATCTCACTGGTGAACATGTCTTTTGTGAATGATTGTTCTATATTGCTTTAATTGAAAGGGTTGCACTGTATGATTATAAAAAATTCCTAAAACATTCCCTTGAAAAAGTGATCATTTTATTTTGTACTAAATGCAATATCTATGGAACTATAGGATCTGTAAGAAAATAAATTGTTGGCACAACAGCTCCAAGCGGGGCCGGGGCCTGTGACTTACATTTTCAACCATTCCTGTGTGTGCGTTGATATTCTGCAGGAATATAGGATCTGTGCTACTAGTATTTCCAAAGAAATAAGGTGGAATTTTTTGGCTAATTTTGAAAAATTACCTGTCTTTGAAGTGTCATATTTGGGTAACAAATTGACATACAAAGATGTTTGAATTAACAAAATTGTAACAAATTTAATATTCTAATTCTATTAAAATCGAATTATGTTTATGCCATAGGACGAAAGGAAAAAAGTTCTTGACTGAAAACCGGAGCAACGTCGAAACATTTGCATTCCCCCTTCCTTTGAGCACAGGGCCATCGAGGTCAATGTTTGTTAACTATCCCTGAACAAAATCCCCCAGTTTTATTAACTTTTGACCTTTTTCCACCTAAACCCACTTTTTCCGACTTTTCGACTAATGGGTAGTGGTAGATAAAGTTTTGAGGATATTGTATAGAGATAATATTTTAATTCCAAAAAAATCGCAAGGAGAGATTGTAGTGTATAGGGAGCTGTAATGCAAACCAAGACTTTTGAGAACAACGGTAAAACAATATGGATAAGAGCGCAACCATCTTAAACAGCTACTCAAAGAAAGAGAGGTGCTCTAGAGATTCGCTCGCCAAAGTGATGGACTTTAATATGAACACTTTATAATCTAAGAAATAAGTTAGCCTTTAAGAGACTCCATCAGGGTCAGACGAGATACCTTCTGAGTTTTGGAAAAGATGTTTGATATCGGGGTTAGATGGTTCATTATTATCAGCTCCAAGTTTCTAACAGGTGATTCGATGCCTATTCAATGGAAGGCAAGGTAAAATGACGTAAGGTCATTCATAAGCGAGGATCTTTCATTCCTCGACCTAAAGGTGGATGTTTTCGAGGGATTCCATTGTATCAGCCAAAAGAAGAATTAATACTTAGATAAGAAAAGCTCCCGAAATAAAATTCACAAACAGCACCGTGCACGCAGTGCCTTTGGCGTTGCCTTAAACCTTGGGATATTGCCCGTGGCTAATGTTTTGTATAATTTTAACTGTTTTTCTGTAAGAACAAATATATTTTGTATGCAAATTGCCCGTCATTAGTTAGAAGAAATAGAAGGATAAGAAAGAATTTAAGTTGGTACAACAGATTAAGAAGATAAAGTCGATTTTTAACTCACAAAAATCACAGGAGGAGCTCGGGGATGTAATATTCATATGGAAAATTTTTTGTTCAGGTTCTAGTTCGATCTGACAGCTCTTAATTAGCGACCAAGCACATCATCCACTTCATCATTGATAGTAGACATTCTATGTTGCTTTATCTATAAGGCGTCAAATATTAAGCATTTATGAATTTGTAAAATCAGAAGAAAAACACACAAGGTCTACTCTGAATTCCTTTAACTAATTATTCTACACGGGAGGACCTTTATAAACTAAATAGATAATACTACATAATTAAGCTATCGTGTGATCCAGGCCCACAATTTGTGTTTCGGAATGCTCTAAGGAGCAAAGCAAAGTATCTACTTATGATGACACTTAAGATCTGGGTTTCGAATTCAAATCAAACAGTGTAGAAGTCCGAATATCAGTCTGTGTTGACAATATTAAGAAAAAGTCCCTTGATCGCAGAATCCCTCCTTATCCTAGCATCGATGTCTTGCAATCATTGTTGCGAGAAAGATCCCGGGTTATACGACTTGATTCAATACCTAAGAAAGAAATAAGATATTAAAAAAAAAGCGAGAATTATAAGCTGCACACAAGAAATTATATTGCGATCATATATCAGGAAAATTAATTATTTGCCATTTCAAGCCTCAAAGATTTAAAGTTAATGCTTTAAAAATTATTCAATAAGTCAAAACAAAATCAAATTGCTAACAGTACTTTTATAAGCAAACAAACTTTGACGAAGTTGTATCAAGTCATCGATATACAACCCCACCCGCGCGCTAAAAAAAAAATAATTTACTAAAAACATCAATCAACCGTTATTCTGAATGCCTCCTACAGAAGCGTACTAGGTTCATGCGCCATTCTTCGTACAATAGTTGTTATCGTTTAATACTTTTAAAGCAAGAGGGATAATATCTTAAGCCCATATCTTCTCCATAACAAATTTTCATTGGTAGGCTTTTTACGAAAAAAGAAGTGGCAGAAAATAAACAAAACCCAAACGAAAAACTCACTTCATAATACTTTTGTTTCAATGAACTTGTGTATAAAGATCGTGAGCAGGTGAATGAGAAATCATGAAGGTAGCCTGCCATATTGTGTCTTCTGCGAGTGACATAGCATTTGATTTGTGTTATAACGTAGGCCATTGATTTTGATTTTCTGACATATACAAAGGTACTAACTGTTTGAGATAATAATCCAACCGAAAAAATGGACTCTGGTGTAAAAGGTGGGGCTTTTCGAATTCATATTCAGATATGAAAGGAGCCATTTAAAATTGGCACTATGCTACTCAAGATAGCGTGAAGTTTATCAGTGATTGCGGCCATAAGTTAATCAACTGAATAAACACTTTTATTTTGCTCTATTGCTCTGTTTCTTGTCTAAGAATTTCATTCAAGTTTGACAAAATATCAATAATATCCTCATCAACTCAAAACAAGTCAACGCTAACGGTTCTCAAGTATTCATTTCAAAATCTACCATTGAGACTTGAGCTTGTTAAATAAGTTTTTTTTGCGTCCAGACTTTATATTGTTGCACTGATTATAAAAAAAAAAACATACCTAAAAATATAGTATTGTTTTATACAAAAATATAAAAAAAAATATTCTTTATCATCATGGGGACTTTAATGCCATCATTGGCTCGGCCGTAGGTCCAGAACGCGATATAAGTAAGCTAAGCATAGGTTAGTCCAACTTAACGAAAATGGCGATATGCTTATCGACTTTAAAAATGCTCGTCAACTTGTGATTGGTGATGGTTCCTTATTTCCGCAAAAGACCTGTCACACAATCACCTGGAATTCTGCACATGCACATAAAATAAAAGCGATCACGTCATCATAGAGGAGATATGGAGAAAGTAACTGTGCGATTTTCGAAACGAAAGAAAAGCTGACGCAGGCACAGGCAGCGATCATAACTAGCTACTGGGTTTGTTTCGTTTACGTACAGCTGTTGCCCAACATATGTAGGTATTGCAATGAGACCAAGATCCAACACAAGCGATTTAAATAATCCACATGTACGTTGAAATAACACTTCAACACTCAGCGTCATAGTGTCAAACATACATATCGCTAGTTTACCGGTTAAAGCTTTGTGGGGTAAAGAGCGGTTTTGTGAAAGCCGGAACTGAAATTGCATCCCAAGACACTTTGGAATTACATATCGAGGATCAGTCATAGAAATGATCAATTCAGAAACTTATTGTCAGCGTGAATTGGTCCTACAGAACGAGTACAGAGCTTCTCATAAGTCAATGAACCAGTGTGTCAGACGTGATAAGAGGACAAGTATGGACCAACTTGAGGAAAATATGAAACATCTTACAGGAAGTCGGGACGCTTAAGAGATGAGGACTCAGGACATCGTTGGAAAGCGCAGTAGCATCCCGTGATGGATTTAAGCCTTTTAGTGATGATAGAAGATCAGCTGCAAAGATGGAAGGAGCACTTCTGTGCAATACTTAACGACTATAACGCAGACTTCAATCCACAATTGAAAAAAATGCGCAGGTCTTCTAGGGGTATTGACACTAGCCCCCGAACAAGAACAGAGATAAATAGGTAATGCAATCCATTTTTTAAAAGCAAACAAAGCAGCTGATTGATATGACGGCATAACTGCCGAATTCCTGAATTAAGACCTCGAATTGGGAACATGCACAGGTTGTTGTTATTCGTAAATGCTATTTGGGAAAACAAAACCATTCCCAATGAATGAAAGGATGGAATTATGGTCAAGCTACCGAAGAATAGTGATTTTTAGGACTGTACTAATTTTTGTGGTATCAACATTATGTTCGTATTTCCAAAGTAAATGACAAATATTAATATTGATAGAATGAATTCCAGGGTCGAGTCTATACATAAAATTAATCAAAAGGGTGTTTCGTCGGTAACAACAATACCATGCGAATAATCCAGTTTCAATTTCGGAAGTATCAAACCTTCACCGAATCTCTTGTTATCTGGAGATCTCTAGATGCTAGCGGCGGTGCCATGCACGAAGACCATACGAATTAAGGCCATAATGGCGTAAATTCACATCTAAGTACGAATTAGTGCCATAATCAGGATATGGCCTCAATTCAACTTAAAAATAGAACTTAAGCCGTATGGCGTTAGTTCATTATGAAAAATGGACGTTAGGTGGGTGAGGAGATGGACAAGTATAGTCAGACGAGGAGGCAGACGAGGAGGCAGACGAGGAGGCAGACGAGGAGACAGACGTTAGGTGGGTGAGGAGATAGACGAGGAGGCAGACGAGGAGGCAGATGAGGGTGCAGACGAGGAGGCAGATGAGGAGGCAGGCGAGGAGACAGACGAGGAGGCAGACGAGCAGGCCGCCTCGTCTGCCTCCTCGTCTGTCTCCTCGCCTGCCTCCTCATCTGCCTCCTCGTCTGCACCCTCATCTGCCTCCTCGTCTATCTCCTCACCCACCTAATGTCCGTTGTTTTCTTGTACTAACTGTACCCCAGAGATCAAAAAATTTTATGGCATTAGTTCACATTGGACCTATGGCTATAGTTCTCATTTAAAAGTGTATTAAAGCCATATCTTGGGTATGGTGCTAGTACAAACTTAAATGTGAATTAACGCCATTATGGCCTTAATTCGTATGGCCTTAGTTCATGGCACCGCTAGCGGCATCCCCAGTCGAATTTTTGATATAATATGTAAAATTCACCGATTTCGTTCTAACTTGCTATTAATGATGTTATGACTACCACTGTTGGATAGAGCATGCGATTTGTTATCTATTGTCACCTATTTCATGAGTTGAGCCAATGGGTCATGCTGATAGCACCTGGTCAATGGCAAATGACACTGTCGCTCTGAAAAAATGTGTCAATCGTTACAACACAAATGGGGAAGCGGCTGGTTAAAGACTTAACGCCAATAAGTTGAACATAATTCACAACAGCCAGAACCAACAATAGCAGGTTACAGTTAGACAAGAGGCGCAAATCTTGATGCCAATGACAGAATGATTAAAGCTGGAAGTAATAATTCCTAAAAAACGTGGAAAAAATCTGAACTGGAGTAGGATACAGGCCTGGAGTCTGTATGGAATCTGAATGGAATCCAAAATTTGAAGGGTAGGCCAATAAACTAGCTACGAGGACACCGTAACATAATAAAAATCAACCAAATCAGTTGAGTGGTATTTCACGTGTAGGTACAGCATGAAATAAATTTTGTTAAGTGGCACCAGAGTGTGCACTGTGACATAATGAGACATTAAAATGTAAGGAAACTATTAAGGGTTACTACGTATCTCATCAAGCAGTGCTTACAAAATTCAGAACTACTACCAAATCAAAGTCAGTCTAAACAATACAATTGAGACAGGTCCAGTCATTCATTGAAATTCATATTCAGATATTGGCACGATGGAGAAATTACAAGTACGGTTACCCAGATATCAAAAAGGTGTAGATTATTTCGAAAAAGATGTCAACAGAATAGGTGTATAGAGACTTTCAACTCATTATACGGACAGAGAACCCGGCGTCTATTTAAGAGAAGGACAAGCTGACCACTATGACACTTGTCACAAAACAAGCTCTTTATCCAGCACAAAAAAACTAATAAATATCAGGTGAAGAAGATATGAATAACTTACGGCAACTAATTATAAGAAGCAAAATACGTACCTACTGAAACAAATATTGCAGAAAATGCATAGCGAGGGGTTCAATTTACGGAAATAGTCTTGCAAAGTCAAAATCTGTTTTTAGATACTAATATCATACCAATGTCATAGAAATATCCAAAATACTTGAAAACTAAAAATGACATTCTGTCAAGGATCACTTTATTGACTTTAATATCATTATTATTTATTAACTTTATTCAATTTATGTACCCGGGGTTTCACAAAGAAACCAAGACGACCTGATAGATAAAATAATATTAAATTAAAGCTCATTTACACGTATTTCGAGAATTATGTATTGCATTTTGCCTGTTATATATGATCGAGAAGAGATTTGGAAAAGAAAAATACAAAATTTATTGTATTACCATAAGACATGTGTGATGTGAAGAACAAACAGTTTAAGGACAAAATCGGCAATCTGATCCTCAACCATTCATTGTCAAAGATTAAAAAATGCGAGAAGGAATACAAACTAACTTTGATAATGGAACACGAGGAGCATCATCTAACAATAGATGGAGGATACAGTGTGGCACACATATTTATGAGCACCTACAATATCATATTGTGAATGGTCGAAGTGCATAGTTAAACATGAACAAGGTGTTTCTGAAATGAAACGCACTCAAAGCCGCAGCACATGAGAAACTTTCAAAAACCAAAACTGACAAGAAACGGACCGTTCCTTCACATAGGAAAACACTATAATGCAGGAACATTTGATTCAAGATTATCTATCTTTAACCTAAAGGAAGACGGAATAAATCAAACCTGTGATACATAGCGATAATGTTATTCATACATATAATGTACGTAGTAGTCTATAAACCAGTGTCGTGTGGTGCAGATGCCTGGCACTAGATGGTCGAATCTATTGCAGTGTCGATTGCAGAAGACACTCTTTTCGTACTTTCAGGGTACCCAAAATTGACCTGCTCACTGATCTTAAAGCATTATACGCTACGCCAATGGAAATAAAAAAAATCCTTCCAAACTGATACGTCTATCCGTAGGGACTCTACTTAAACCTTCGACATCACCAGAGGGTTGCGACAACGTGCTAAGAAGATCTTTTAAAAATGTTTTGAAGTGTGAAGTTCAAGACGGCATTGTAAGGCAACGCCCGAGGCAACTTACATCGAAAGCAAGTATGTTAGTAATATAATTAACCACTTTTTGCCACAAGTGTAGGTACTTTAGGTCAAAGAAGGCAACTAACCAGTGACCGCACTGTCTGGCGGGGGATGTTGGTTGAAGCTATGCTTTACAATGGTCAATGGACTCTGATGGAAGCTTATTGTTTGTTATGACATGAACAAATATTGCCAAGAATTTGAAGGAAATAATGCTGAAAATCAAAGAAGTCAACAAAGATCTTAGAAAGAGGTTAGAGCAATGCGATTCAACAGTCAATATACGTATCAACCAATAGCTTCCGAATATTAAAAGTAACCATGAATTGTAATAAAGCAAAGATTCACCACAATGCAAATATACAACTTGATTGCGTTTAGACAGCCCAAACTTTTTTTTTGTAATGTAAAATGATGAATATGCACAGCATCGTGAACCATCTACGCAAAATGACGATTAGCTACATGCTTAGCTTGTTTAAAACTATTATTACGAAGGATATGAATAATATTCTCACAATAACAATTAAAGTCAGAAGCGAAGTTAGCAAATATGGACTGGATACTATGCATTCTACTGAACTGTCCCATTTTTGAAAGCTGAACAGCACATTAAGTATACCAGGTAAGCGTCCTTAGTACTGTGATCTGTAGTAGAGTCCTTGACTAACTTCAAGGTAAAATGACGTAAGGTCATTCATAAGCGAGGATCTTTCATTCCTCGACCTAAAGGTGGATGTTTTCGAGGGATACCATTGTATCAGCCAAAAGAAGAATTAATACTTAGATAAGAAATGCTCCCGAAATAAAATTCACAAACAGCACCGTGCACGCAGTGCCTTTGGCGTTGCCTTAAACCTTGGGATATTGCCCGTGGCTAATGTTTTGTATAATTTTAACTGTTTTTCTGTAAGAACAAAGATATTTTGTATGCAAATTGCCCGTCATTAGTTAGAAGAAATAGAAGGATAAGAAAGAATTTAAGTTGGTACAATAGATTAAGAAGATAAAGTCGATTTTTAATTCACAAAAATCACAGAAGGAGCTCGGTGATGTAATAGGCATATGGAAAAATTTTTGTTCAGGTTCTAGTTCGATCTGACAGCTCTTAATTAGCGACCAAGCACATCATCCACTTCATCATTGATAGTAAACATTCTATGTTGCTTTATCTATAAGGCGTCAAATATTAAGCATTTATGAATTTGTAAAATCAGAAGAAAAACAAACAAGGTCTACTCTGAATTCCCTTAACTAATTATTCTACACGGGAGGACCTTTATAAACTAAATAGATAATACTACATAATTAAGCTATCGTGTAATCCAGGCCCACAATTTGTGTTTCGGAATGCTCTAAGGAGCAAAGCAAAGTATCTACTTATGATGACACTTAAGATCTGGGTTTCGAATTCAAATCAAACAGTGTAGAAGTCCGAATATCAGTCTGTGCTGACAATATTAAGAAAAAGTCCCTTGATCGCAGAATCCCTCCTTATCCTAGCATCGATGTCTTGCAATCATTGTTGCGAGAAAGATCCCGGGTTATACGACTTGATTCAATACCTAAGAAAGAAATAAAATATTTAAAAAAAAGCGAGAATTATAAGCTGCACACAAGAAATTATATTGCGATCATATATCAGGAAAATTAATTATTTGCCATTTCAAGCCTCAAAGATTTAAAGTTAATGCTTTAAAAATTATTCAATAAGTCAAAACAAAATCAAATTGCTAACAGTACTTTTATAAGCAAACAAACTTTGACGAAGTTGTATCAAGTCATCGATATACAACCCCACCCGCGCGCTAAAAAAAAATAATTTACTAAAAACATCAATCAACCGTTATTCTGAATGCCTCCTACAGAAGCGTACTAGGTTCATGCGCCATTCTTCGTACAATAGTTGTTATCGTTTAATACTTTTAAAGCAAGAGGGATAATATCTTAAGCCCATATCTTCTCCATAACAAATTTTCATTGGTAGGCTTTTTACGAAAAAAGAAGTGGCAGAAAATAAACAAAACCCAAACGAAAAACTCACTTCATAATACTTTTGTTTCAATGAACTTGTGTATAAAGATCGTGAGCAGGTGAATGAGAAATCATGAAGGTAGCCTGCCATATTGTGTCTTCTGCGAGTGACATAGCATTTGATTTGTGTTATAACGTAGGCCATTGATTTTGATTTTCTGACATATACAAAGGTACTAACTGTTTGAGATAATAATCCAACCGAAAAAATGGACTCTGGTGTAAAAGGTGGGGCTTTTCGAATTCATATTCAGATATGAAAGGAGCCATTTAAAATTGGCACTATGCTACTCAAGATGGCGTGAAGTTTATCAGTGAATGTGGCCATAAGTTAATCAACTGAATAAACACTTTTATTTTGCTCTATTGCTCTGTTTCTTGTCTAAGAATTTCATTCAAGTTTGACAAAATATCAATAATATCCTCATCAACTCAAAACAAGTCAACGCTAACGGTTCTCAAGTATTCATTTCAAAATCTACCATTGAGACTTGAGCTTGTTAAATAAGTTTTTTTTGCGTCCAGACTTTATATTGTTGCACTGATTATAAAAAAAAAAACATACCTAAAAATATAGTATTGTTTTATACAAAAATATAAAAAAAAATATTCTTTATCATCATGGGGACTTTAATGCCATCATTGGCTCGGCCGTAGGTCCAGAACGCGATATAAGTAAGCTAAGCATAGGTTAGTCCAACTTAACGAAAATGGCGATATGCTTATCGACTTTAACAATGCTCGTCAACTTGTGATTGGTGATGGTTCCTTATTTCCGCAAAAGACCTGTCACACAATCACCTGGAATTCTGCACATGCACATAAAATAAAAGCGATCACGTCATCATAGAGGAGATATGGAGAAAGTAACTGTGCGATTTTCGAAACGAAAGAAAAGCTGACGCAGGCACAGGCAGCGATCATAACTAGCTACTGGGTTTGTTTCGTTTACGTATAGCTGTTGCCCAACATATGTAGGTATTGCAATGAGACCAAGATCCAACACAAGCGATTTAAATAATCCACATGTACGTTGAAATAACACTTCAACACTCAGCGTCATAGTGTCAAACATACATATCGCTAGTTTACCGGTTAAAGCTTTGTGGGGTAAAGAGCGGTTTTGTGAAAGCCGGAACTGAAATTGCATCCCAAGACACTTTGGAATTACATATCGAGGATCAGTCATAGAAATGATCAATTCAGAAACTTATTGTCAGCGTGAATTGGTCCTACAGAACGAGTACAGAGCTTCTCATAAGTCAATGAACCAGTGTGTCAGACGTGATAAGAGGACAAGTATGGACCAACTTGAGGAAAATATGAAACATCTTACAGGAAGTCGGGACGCTTAAGAGATGAGGACTCAGGACATCGTTGGAAAGCGCAGTAGCATCCCGTGATGGATTTAAGCCTTTTAGTGATGATAGAAGATCAGCTGCAAAGATGGAAGGAGCACTTCTGTGCAATACTTAACGACTATAACGCAGACTTCAATCCACAATTGAAAAAAATGCGCAGGTCTTCTAGGGGTATTGACACTAGCCCCCGAACAAGAACAGAGATAAATAGGTAATGCAATCCATTTTTTAAAAGCAAACAAAGCAGCTGATTGATATGACGGCATAACTGCCGAATTCCTGAATTAAGACCTCGAATTGGGAACATGCACAGGTTGTTGTTATTCGTAAATGCTATTTGGGAAAACAAAACCATTCCCAATGAATGAAAGGATGGAATTATGGTCAAGCTACCGAAGAATAGTGATTTTTAGGACTGTACTAATTTTTGTGGTATCAACATTATGTTCGTATTTCCAAAGTAAATGACAAATATTAATATTGATAGAATGAATTCCAGGGTCGAGTCTATACATAAAATTAATCAAAAGGGTGTTTCGTCGGTAACAACAATACCATGCGAATAATCCAGTTTCAATTTCGGAAGTATCAAACCTTCACCGAATCTCTTGTTATCTGGAGATCTCTAGATGCTAGCGGCGGTGCCATGCACGAAGACCATACGAATTAAGGCCATAATGGCGTAAATTCACATCTAAGTACGAATTAGTGCCATAATCAGGATATGGCCTCAATTCAACTTAAAAATAGAACTTAAGCCGTATGGCGTTAGTTCATTATGAAAAATGGACGTTAGGTGGGTGAGGAGATGGACAAGTATAGTCAGACGAGGAGGCAGACGAGGAGGCAGACGAGGAGGCAGACGAGGAGACAGACGTTAGGTGGGTGAGGAGATAGACGAGGAGGCAGACGAGGAGGCAGATGAGGGTGCAGACGAGGAGGCAGATGAGGAGGCAGGCGAGGAGACAGACGAGGAGGCAGACGAGCAGGCCGCCTCGTCTGCCTCCTCGTCTGTCTCCTCGCCTGCCTCCTCATCTGCCTCCTCGTCTGCACCCTCATCTGCCTCCTCGTCTATCTCCTCACCCACCTAATGTCCGTTGTTTTCTTGTACTAACTGTACCCCAGAGATCAAAAAATTTTATGGCATTAGTTCACATTGGACCTATGGCTATAGTTCTCATTTAAAAGTGTATTAAAGCCATATCTTGGGTATGGTGCTAGTACAAACTTAAATGTGAATTAACGCCATTATGGCCTTAATTCGTATGGCCTTAGTTCATGGCACCGCTAGCGGCATCCCCAGTCGAATTTTTGATATAATATGTAAAATTCACCGATTTCGTTCTAACTTGCTATTAATGATGTTATGACTACCACTGTTGGATAGAGCATGCGATTTGTTATCTATTGTCACCTATTTCATGAGTTGAGCCAATGGGTCATGCTGATAGCACCTGGTCAATGGCAAATGACACTGTCGCTCTGAAAAAATGTGTCAATCGTTACAACACAAATGGGGAAGCGGCTGGTTAAAGACTTAACGCCAATAAGTTGAACATAATTCACAACAGCCAGAACCAACAATAGCAGGTTACAGTTAGACAAGAGGCGCAAATCTTGATGCCAATGACAGAATGATTAAAGCTGGAAGTAATAATTCCTAAAAAACGTGGAAAAAATCTGAACTGGAGTAGGATACAGGCCTGGAGTCTGTATGGAATCTGAATGGAATCCAAAATTTGAAGGGTAGGCCAATAAACTAGCTACGAGGACACCGTAACATAATAAAAATCAACCAAATCAGTTGAGTGGTATTTCACGTGTAGGTACAGCATGAAATAAATTTTGTTAAGTGGCACCAGAGTGTGCACTGTGACATAATGAGACATTAAAATGTAAGGAAACTATTAAGGGTTACTACGTATCTCATCAAGCAGTGCTTACAAAATTCAGAACTACTACCAAATCAAAGTCAGTCTAAACAATACAATTGAGACAGGTCCAGTCATTCATTGAAATTCATATTCAGATATTGGCACGATGGAGAAATTACAAGTACGGTTACCCAGATATCAAAAAGGTGTAGATTATTTCGAAAAAGATGTCAACAGAATAGGTGTATAGAGACTTTCAACTCATTATACGGACAGAGAACCCGGCGTCTATTTAAGAGAAGGACAAGCTGACCACTATGACACTTGTCACAAAACAAGCTCTTTATCCAGCACAAAAAAACTAATAAATATCAGGTGAAGAAGATATGAATAACTTACGGCAACTAATTATAAGAAGCAAAATACGTACCTACTGAAACAAATATTGCAGAAAATGCATAGCGAGGGGTTCAATTTACGGAAATAGTCTTGCAAAGTCAAAATCTGTTTTTAGATACTAATATCATACCAATGTCATAGAAATATCCAAAATACTTGAAAACTAAAAATGACATTCTGTCAAGGATCACTTTATTGACTTTAATATCATTATTATTTATTAACTTTATTCAATTTATGTACCCGGGGTTTCACAAAGAAACCAAGACGACCTGATAGATAAAATAATATTAAATTAAAGCTCATTTACACGTATTTCGAGAATTATGTATTGCATTTTGCCTGTTATATATGATCGAGAAGAGATTTGGAAAAGAAAAATACAAAATTTATTGTATTACCATAAGACATGTGTGATGTGAAGAACAAACAGTTTAAGGACAAAATCGGCAATCTGATCCTCAACCATTCATTGTCAAAGATTAAAAAATGCGAGAAGGAATACAAACTAACTTTGATAATGGAACACGAGGAGCATCATCTAACAATAGATGGAGGATACAGTGTGGCACACATATTTATGAGCACCTACAATATCATATTGTGAATGGTCGAAGTGCATAGTTAAACATGAACAAGGTGTTTCTGAAATGAAACGCACTCAAAGCCGCAGCACATGAGAAACTTTCAAAAACCAAAACTGACAAGAAACGGACCGTTCCTTCACATAGGAAAACACTATAATGCAGGAACATTTGATTCAAGATTATCTATCTTTAACCTAAAGGAAGACGGAATAAATCAAACCTGTGATACATAGCGATAATGTTATTCATACATATAATGTACGTAGTAGTCTATAAACCAGTGTCGTGTGGTGCAGATGCCTGGCACTAGATGGTCGAATCTATTGCAGTGTCGATTGCAGAAGACACTCTTTTCGTACTTTCAGGGTACCCAAAATTGACCTGCTCACTGATCTTAAAGCATTATACGCTACGCCAATGGAAATAAAAAAAATCCTTCCAAACTGATACGTCTATCCGTAGGGACTCTACTTAAACCTTCGACATCACCAGAGGGTTGCGACAACGTGCTAAGAAGATCTTTTAAAAATGTTTTGAAGTGTGAAGTTCAAGACGGCATTGTAAGGCAACGCCCGAGGCAACTTACATCGAAAGCAAGTATGTTAGTAATATAATTAACCACTTTTTGCCACAAGTGTAGGTACTTTAGGTCAAAGAAGGCAACTAACCAGTGACCGCACTGTCTGGCGGGGGATGTTGGTTGAAGCTATGCTTTACAATGGTCAATGGACTCTGATGGAAGCTTATTGTTTGTTATGACATGAACAAATATTGCCAAGAATTTGAAGGAAATAATGCTGAAAATCAAAGAAGTCAACAAAGATCTTAGAAAGAGGTTAGAGCAATGCGATTCAACAGTCAATATACGTATCAACCAATAGCTTCCGAATATTAAAAGTAACCATGAATTGTAATAAAGCAAAGATTCACCACAATGCAAATATACAACTTGATTGCGTTTAGACAGCCCAAACTTTTTTTTTGTAATGTAAAATGATGAATATGCACAGCATCGTGAACCATCTACGCAAAATGACGATTAGCTACATGCTTAGCTTGTTTAAAACTATTATTACGAAGGATATGAATAATATTCTCACAATAACAATTAAAGTCAGAAGCGAAGTTAGCAAATATGGACTGGATACTATGCATTCTACTGAACTGTCCCATTTTTGAAAGCTGAACAGCACATTAAGTATACCAGGTAAGCGTCCTTAGTACTGTGATCTGTAGTAGAGTCCTTGACTAACTTCAAGGTAAAATGACGTAAGGTCATTCATAAGCGAGGATCTTTCATTCCTCGACCTAAAGGTGGATGTTTTCGAGGGATACCATTGTATCAGCCAAAAGAAGAATTAATACTTAGATAAGAAATGCTCCCGAAATAAAATTCACAAACAGCACCGTGCACGCAGTGCCTTTGGCGTTGCCTTAAACCTTGGGATATTGCCCGTGGCTAATGTTTTGTATAATTTTAACTGTTTTTCTGTAAGAACAAAGATATTTTGTATGCAAATTGCCCGTCATTAGTTAGAAGAAATAGAAGGATAAGAAAGAATTTAAGTTGGTACAATAGATTAAGAAGATAAAGTCGATTTTTAATTCACAAAAATCACAGAAGGAGCTCGGTGATGTAATAGGCATATGGAAAAATTTTTGTTCAGGTTCTAGTTCGATCTGACAGCTCTTAATTAGCGACCAAGCACATCATCCACTTCATCATTGATAGTAAACATTCTATGTTGCTTTATCTATAAGGCGTCAAATATTAAGCATTTATGAATTTGTAAAATCAGAAGAAAAACAAACAAGGTCTACTCTGAATTCCCTTAACTAATTATTCTACACGGGAGGACCTTTATAAACTAAATAGATAATACTACATAATTAAGCTATCGTGTAATCCAGGCCCACAATTTGTGTTTCGGAATGCTCTAAGGAGCAAAGCAAAGTATCTACTTATGATGACACTTAAGATCTGGGTTTCGAATTCAAATCAAACAGTGTAGAAGTCCGAATATCAGTCTGTGCTGACAATATTAAGAAAAAGTCCCTTGATCGCAGAATCCCTCCTTATCCTAGCATCGATGTCTTGCAATCATTGTTGCGAGAAAGATCCCGGGTTATACGACTTGATTCAATACCTAAGAAAGAAATAAAATATTTAAAAAAAAGCGAGAATTATAAGCTGCACACAAGAAATTATATTGCGATCATATATCAGGAAAATTAATTATTTGCCATTTCAAGCCTCAAAGATTTAAAGTTAATGCTTTAAAAATTATTCAATAAGTCAAAACAAAATCAAATTGCTAACAGTACTTTTATAAGCAAACAAACTTTGACGAAGTTGTATCAAGTCATCGATATACAACCCCACCCGCGCGCTAAAAAAAAAATAATTTACTAAAAACATCAATCAACCGTTATTCTGAATGCCTCCTACAGAAGCGTACTAGGTTCATGCGCCATTCTTCGTACAATAGTTGTTATCGTTTAATACTTTTAAAGCAAGAGGGATAATATCTTAAGCCCATATCTTCTCCATAACAAATTTTCATTGGTAGGCTTTTTACGAAAAAAGAAGTGGCAGAAAATAAACAAAACCCAAACGAAAAACTCACTTCATAATACTTTTGTTTCAATGAACTTGTGTATAAAGATCGTGAGCAGGTGAATGAGAAATCATGAAGGTAGCCTGCCATATTGTGTCTTCTGCGAGTGACATAGCATTTGATTTGTGTTATAACGTAGGCCATTGATTTTGATTTTCTGACATATACAAAGGTACTAACTGTTTGAGATAATAATCCAACCGAAAAAATGGACTCTGGTGTAAAAGGTGGGGCTTTTCGAATTCATATTCAGATATGAAAGGAGCCATTTAAAATTGGCACTATGCTACTCAAGATGGCGTGAAGTTTATCAGTGAATGCGGCCATAAGTTAATCAACTGAATAAACACTTTTATTTTGCTCTATTGCTCTGTTTCTTGTCTAAGAATTTCATTCAAGTTTGACAAAATATCAATAATATCCTCATCAACTCAAAACAAGTCAACGCTAACGGTTCTCAAGTATTCATTTCAAAATCTACCATTGAGACTTGAGCTTGTTAAATAAGTTTTTTTTGCGTCCAGACTTTATATTGTTGCACTGATTATAAAAAAAAAAACATACCTAAAAATATAGTATTGTTTTATACAAAAATATAAAAAAAAATATTCTTTATCATCATGGGGACTTTAATGCCATCATTGGCTCGGCCGTAGGTCCAGAACGCGATATAAGTAAGCTAAGCATAGGTTAGTCCAACTTAACGAAAATGGCGATATGCTTATCGACTTTAACAATGCTCGTCAACTTGTGATTGGTGATGGTTCCTTATTTCCGCAAAAGACCTGTCACACAATCACCTGGAATTCTGCACATGCACATAAAATAAAAGCGATCACGTCATCATAGAGGAGATATGGAGAAAGTAACTGTGCGATTTTCGAAACGAAAGAAAAGCTGACGCAGGCACAGGCAGCGATCATAACTAGCTACTGGGTTTGTTTCGTTTACGTACAGCTGTTGCCCAACATATGTAGGTATTGCAATGAGACCAAGATCCAACACAAGCGATTTAAATAATCCACATGTACGTTGAAATAACACTTCAACACTCAGCGTCATAGTGTCAAACATACATATCGCTAGTTTACCGGTTAAAGCTTTGTGGGGTAAAGAGCGGTTTTGTGAAAGCCGGAACTGAAATTGCATCCCAAGACACTTTGGAATTACATATCGAGGATCAGTCATAGAAATGATCAATTCAGAAACTTATTGTCAGCGTGAATTGGTCCTACAGAACGAGTACAGAGCTTCTCATAAGTCAATGAACCAGTGTGTCAGACGTGATAAGAGGACAAGTATGGACCAACTTGAGGAAAATATGAAACATCTTACAGGAAGTCGGGACGCTTAAGAGATGAGGACTCAGGACATCGTTGGAAAGCGCAGTAGCATCCCGTGATGGATTTAAGCCTTTTAGTGATGATAGAAGATCAGCTGCAAAGATGGAAGGAGCACTTCTGTGCAATACTTAACGACTATAACGCAGACTTCAATCCACAATTGAAAAAAATGCGCAGGTCTTCTAGGGGTATTGACACTAGCCCCCGAACAAGAACAGAGATAAATAGGTAATGCAATCCATTTTTTAAAAGCAAACAAAGCAGCTGATTGATATGACGGCATAACTGCCGAATTCCTGAATTAAGACCTCGAATTGGGAACATGCACAGGTTGTTGTTATTCGTAAATGCTATTTGGGAAAACAAAACCATTCCCAATGAATGAAAGGATGGAATTATGGTCAAGCTACCGAAGAATAATGATTTTTAGGACTGTACTAATTTTTGTGGTATCAACATTATGTTCGTATTTCCAAAGTAAATGACAAATATTAATATTGATAGAATGAATTCCAGGATCGAGTCTATACATAAAATTAATCAAAGGGGTGTTTCGTCGGTAGCAACAATACCCGGCGAATAATCCAGTTTCAATTTCGGAAGTATCAAACTTTCACCTAATCTCTTGTTATCTGGAGATCTCTAGATGCTAGCGGCATCCCCAGTCGAAATTTTGATATAATATGTAAAATTCACCGATTTTGTTCTAACTTGCCATTAATGATGTTATGACTACCACTGTTGGATAGAACATGCGATTTGTTATCTATTGTCACTTATTTCAAGAGTTGAGCCAATGGGTCATGCTGATAGCATCTGTTCAATGGAAAATGACACTGTCTCTCTGAAAAAATGTGTCAATCGCTACAACACAAATGGGGAAGCGGCTGGTTAAAGAATTAACGCCAATAAGTTGAACATAATACACAACAGCATGAACCAACAATAGCAGGTTACAGTTAGACAAGAGGCGCAAATCTTGATGCCAATGACAGAATGATTAAAACTGGAAGTACCCTTCAAATTTTGGATTCCAATAAACTAGCTACGAGGACACCGTAACACAACAAAAATCAACCAAATCAGTTGAGTGGTATTTCACGTGTAGGTACAGCATGAAATAAATTTTGTTAAGTGGCACCAGAGTGTGCACTGTGACATAATGAGACATTAAAATGTAAGGAAACTATTAAGGGTTACTACATATCTCATCAAGCAGTGCTTACAAAATTCAGAACTACTACCAAATCAAAGTCAGTCTAAACAATAAAATTGTGAAAGGTCCAGTCATTCATTGAAATTCATATTCAGATATTGACACGATGGAGAAAATACAAGTACGGTTACCCAGATATCAAAAAGGTAAAGATTATTTCGAAAAAGATGTCAACAGGATAGGTGTATAGAGACTTTCAACTCATTATACGGACAGAGAACCCGGCGTCTATTTAAGAGAAGGACAAGCTGACCACTATGACACTTGTCACAAAACGAGCTCTTTATCCAGCACAAAAAAAAACTAATAAATATCAGGTGAAGAAGATAGTTACAAAAACAGAGGGAATTCTTTATGAATTACTTACGGCAACTAATTATAAGAAGCAAAATACGTACTGAAACAAATATTGCAGAAAATGCTAGCGAGGGGTTCAATTTACGGAAATAGTCTTGCAAAGTCAAAATCTGTTTTTAGATACTAATATCATACCAATGTCATGGAAATATCCAAAATACTTTAAAACTAAAAATGACATTCTGTCAAGGATCACTTTATTGACTTTAATAGCATTATTATTGATTAACTTTATTCAATTTATTTACCCGGGGTTTCACAAAGAAACCAAGACGACCTGATAGATAAAATAATATTAAATTAAAGCTCATTTACACGTATTTCGAGAATTATGTATTGCATTTTGCCTGTTATATATGATCGAGAAGAGATTTGGAAAAGAAAAATACAAAACTTATTGTATTACAATAAGACATGTGTGATGTGAAGAACAAACAGTTTAAGGACAAAATCGGCAATCTGATCCTCAAAAATTCATTGTCAAAGATTAAAAAATGCGAGAAGGAATACAAACTAACTTTGATAATGGAACACGAGGAGCATCATCTAACACTAGATGGAGGAAACAGTGTGGCACACATATTTATGAGCACCTACAATATCATATTGTGAATGGTCGAAGTGTATAGTTAAACCTGAACAAGGTGTTTCTGAAATGAAACGCACTCAAAGCCGCAGCAAATGAGAAACTTTCAAAAACCAAAACAGACAAGAAAGGGACCGTTCCTTCACATAGGAAAACGCTATAATGAAGGAACATTTGATTCAAGATTATCTATCTTTATCCTAAAGGAAGACGGAATAAATCAAACCTGTGATACATAGCGATAATGTTATTCATACATATAATGTACGTAGTAGTCTATAAACCAGTGTCGTGTGGTGCAGATGCCTGGCACTAGATGGTCGAATCTATTGCAGTGTCGATTGCAGAAGACACTCTTTTCGTACTTTCAGGGTACCCAAAATTGACCTGCTCACTGATCTAAAAGCATTATACGCTACGCCAATGGAAAAATGCGAGAAGGAATACAAACTAACTTTGATAATGGAACACGAGGAGCATCATCTAACACTAGATGGAGGAAACAGTGTGGCACACATATTTATGAGCACCTACAATATCATATTGTGAATGGTCGAAGTGCATAGTTAAACATGAACAAGGTGTTTCTGAAATGAAACGCACTCAAAGCCGCAGCACATGAGAAACTTTCAAAAACCAAAACTGACAAGAAACGGACCGTTCCTTCACATAGGAAAACACTATAATGCAGGAACATTTGATTCAAGATTATCTATCTTTAACCTAAAGGAAGACGGAATAAATCAAACCTGTGATACATAGCGATAATGTTATTCATACATATAATGTACGTAGTAGTCTATAAACCAGTGTCGTGTGGTGCAGATGCCTGGCACTAGATGGTCGAATCTATTGCAGTGTCGATTGCAGAAGACACTCTTTTCGTACTTTCAGGGTACCCAAAATTGACCTGCTCACTGATCTTAAAGCATTATACGCTACGCCAATGGAAATAAAAAAAATCCTTCCAAACTGATACGTCTATCCGTAGGGACTCTACTTAAACCTTCGACATCACCAGAGGGTTGCGACAACGTGCTAAGAAGATCTTTTAAAAATGTTTTGAAGTGTGAAGTTCAAGACGGCATTGTAAGGCAACGCCCGAGGCAACTTACATCGAAAGCAAGTATGTTAGTAATATAATTAACCACTTTTTGCCACAAGTGTAGGTACTTTAGGTCAAAGAAGGCAACTAACCAGTGACCGCACTGTCTGGCGGGGGATGTTGGTTGAAGCTATGCTTTACAATGGTCAATGGACTCTGATGGAAGCTTATTGTTTGTTATGACATGAACAAATATTGCCAAGAATTTGAAGGAAATAATGCTGAAAATCAAAGAAGTCAGCAAAGATCTTAGAAAGAGGTTAGAGCAATGCGATTCAACAGTCAATATACGTATCAACCAATAGCTTCCGAATATTAAAAGTAACCATGAATTGTAATAAAGCAAAGATTCACCACAATGCAAATATACAACTTGATTGCGTTTAGACAGCCCAAACTTTTTTTTTGTAATGTAAAATGATGAATATGCACAGCATCATGAACCATCTACGCAAAATGACGATTACATGCTTAGCTTGCTTAAAACTATAATTACGGAGGATATGAATAATGTTCTCACAATAACAATGAAAGTCGGAAGCGAAGTTAGCAAATATGGACTGGATACTATGCATTCTACTGAACTGTCCCATTTTTGAAAGCTGAACAGCACATTAAGTATATCAGGTAAGCGTCCTGAGTACTGTGATCTGTAGTAGAGTCCTTGACTAACTTCAAGGTAAAATGACGTAAGGTCATTCATAAGCGAGGATCTTTCATTCCTCGACCTTAAGGTGGATGTTTTCGAGGGATTCCATTGTATCAGGCAAAAGAAGAATTAATACTTAGATAAGAAATGCTCCCGAAATAAAATTCACAAACAGCACCGTGCACGCAGTGCCTTTGGCGTTGCCTTAAACCTTGGGATATTGCCCGTGGCTAATGTTTTGCATAATTTTAACTATTTTTCTATAAGAACAAAGATATTTTGTATGCAAATTGCCCGTCATTAGTTAGAAGAAATAGAAGGATAAGATAGAATTTAAGTTGGTACAATAGATTAAGAAGATAAAGTCGATTTTTAACTCACAAAAATCACAGAAGGAGCTCGGGGATGTAATAGGCATATGGAAATTTTTTTGTTCAGGTTCTAGTTCGATCTGACAGCTCTTAATTAGCGACCAAGCACATCATCCACTTCATCATTGATAGTAAACATTCTATGTTGCTTTATCTATAAGGCGTCAAATATTAAGCATTTATGAATTTGTAAAATCAGAAGAAAAACAAACAAGGTCTACTCTGAATTCCGTTAACTAATTATTCTACACGGGAGGACCTTTATAAACTAAATAGATAATACTACATAATTAAGCTTTCGTGTGATCCAGGCCCACAATTTGTGTTTCGAAATGCTCTAAGGAGCAAAGCAAAGTATCTACTTATGATGACACTTAAGATCTGGGTTTCGAATTCAAATCAAACAGTGTAGAAGTCCGAATATCAGTCTGTGCTGACAATATTAAGAAAAAGTCCCTTGATCGCAGAATCCCTCCTTATCCTAGCATCGATGTCTTGCAATCATTGTTGCGAGAAAGATCCCGGGTTATACGACTTGATTCAATACCTAAGAAAGAAATAAGATATTAAAAAAGCGAATTTATAAAAAAAAGCGAGAATTATAAGCTGCACACAAGAAATTATATTGCGATCATATATCAGGAAAATGAATTATTTGACATTTCAAGCCTCAAAGATTTAAAGTAAATCCTTTAAAAATTATTCAATAAGTCAAAACAAAATCAAATTTCTAACAGTACTTTTATAAGCAAACAAACTTTGACGAAGTTGTATCAAGTCATCGATATACAACCCCACCCGCGCGCAAAAAAAAAATAATTTACTAAAAAACATCAATCAACCGTTATTCTGAATGCCCCACACAGAAGCGTACTAGGTTCATCCGCCATTCTTCGTACAATAGTTGTCTTATCTTAAACACATATCTTCTCCATAACAAATTTTCATTGGTAGGCTTCTTACGAAAAAAGAAGAAGCAGAAAATAAACAAAACCCAAACGAAAAACTCACTTCATAATACTTTTGTTTCAATGAACTTGTGTATAAAGATCGTGAGCAGGTGAATGAGAAATCATGAAGGTAGCCTGCCATATTGTGTCTTCTGCGAGTGACATAGCATTTGATTTGTGTTATAACGTAGGCCATTGATTTTGATTTTCTGACATATACAAACGTACTAACTGTTTGAGATAATAATCCAACCGAAAAAATGGACTCTGGTGTAAAAGGTGGAGCTTTTCGAATTCATATTCAGATATGAAAGGAGCCATTTAACATTGCCACTATGCTACTCAAGATGGCGTGAAGTTTATCAGTTATGGCGGCCATAAGTAAATCAACTGAATAAACACTTTTATTTTGCTCTATTGCTCTGTTTCTTGTCTAAGAATTTCATTCAAGTTTGACAAAATATCAATAATATCCTCATCAACTCAAAACTAGTCAACGCTAACGTTTCTCGAGTATTCATTTCAAAATCTACCATTGAGACTTGAGCTTGTTAAATAAGTTTTTTTTGCGTCCAGACTTTATATTGTTGTTTATAAAAAAAAACATACTAAAAAATATAGTATTGTTTTATACAAAAATATAAAAAAATATTCTTTATCATCATGGGGACTTTAATGCCATCATTGGCTCGGCCGTAGGTCCAGAACGCGATATAAGTAAGCTAAGCATAGGTTAGTCCAACTTAACGAAAATGGCGATATGCTTATCGACTTTAACAATGCTCGTCAACTTGTGATTGGTGGTTCCTTATTTCCGCAAAAGACCTGTCACACAATCACCTGGAATTCTGCACATGCACATAAAATAAAAGCGATCACGTCATCATAGAGGAGATATGGAGAAAGTAACTGTGCGATTTTCGAAACGAAAGAAAAGCTGACGCAGGCACAGGCAGCGATCATAACTAGCTACTGGGTTTGTTTCGTTTACGTAAAGCTGTTGCCCAACATATGTAGGTATTGCAATGAGACCAAGATCCAACACAAGCGATTTAAATAATCCTCATGTACGTTGAAATAACACTTCAACACTCAGCGTCATAGTGTCAAACATACATATCGCTAGTTTACCGGTAGCTGCGGACTTAACGTCAATCCAACAAAGACAGAACTAGTTTTCTTTACAAGGAAAAACAACATTCCAACGGTAGACCCGATCACTATAAACGGGACACCACTTCAAGTTTCAAATGTGGCAAAATATCTTGGAGTGGTGTTGGACCGTAAACTAAACTGGAATGAAAACATAAAAGAAAGAGGGAAAAAAGCATCAATAGCATTCTATACTTGCAATAGAATCTTTGGCAGGAAATGGGGACCCAGCCCCAAAACTATTCACTGGATGTATACGGCCATAGTGAGGCCTATCCTGACATATGCATGTCTGGTATGGTGGCCAGCCCTTGAAAAGGCGACAAATCTCAAAACCATGACAAAAATCCAAAGACTTGCGTGCATTGGCACAACCAGTGCAATGAGAACTACACCAACCGCAGCCCTAGAAACGTTCCTTCTACTAGTCCCACTCGATCTATTTACGAAAGAAATGGCGGCCAAAAGTGCATTGCGTCTCAGTCAATGCTCTAGTTGGAAAAGGGGCCATTCAGGTCACAGGATAATAATGAACTTCACAGACATTAACATTCAAACAGACTATATTACTCCGCACATAGATTTTAACCCAGCAGCCCAAACAGACTTCCCTACAAGAGAATGCTGGATGGAAAACAGGGTCATAAATGAAAATCACGTTTCTGTCTTCACAGACGGTTCCAAAACGGAAGATGGGGTAGGGTCAGGCATCTTTTCAGATAACCCACCCATAAACAAGTCACTAAGACTTCCAGACTTCTGCAGTGTCTTCCAAGCGGAAGTGCTTGCAGTCTATGAAGCTGCAAATCACCTTTTAACGTGCGAACTGGAAAATAAGAATATTGATATTTTCATCGACAGCCAGGCGGCCATAAAAGCCATTTCCTCCATAGTTACAAAATCCAAACTGGTCGATCGTTGTCGTAATGAGTTGAGACTACTCAACGCAACGAATCCAGTAACCCTGCGGTGGGTCCCGGGACATCGTGACATACACGGAAATGAAATGGCTGACCAACTGGCCAAAACCGGTTCATCTCTCGAACCAAGCCAAATGGTAACCTCAATTAACATGCCACTCGAAAGGGAAAAAACCAGAATTAGCCATAGTTTCCTTAAAACCGCTAATGACAGATGGTCATCAATCGACACTTGTCGGGTATCGAGAAATCTATGGCCGGAAATTTCAAAGAAGAAAATTGAATCCCTACTCATGCTAAGCAGGCCTCAATTATCACTCCTGGTTGGTATCCTGACGGGTCACAACTCGATGGGAACCCACATGAGCAGATTGGGCATCAGCACATCTGACTTATGTAGAGGATGCCAGGACGAAGAGGCAGAAGAGGACTCCTTCCACTTCTTCTGTGAATGCCCCAGCTTAGCCCGAACTAGGAAAGTTAACCTCGGTGAATACTTTTTCAACGAGTTGATCGATGTCTCTAAAACGCCACCAAGAAACATCCTGAGATTCATCCAGAACTCAGGTTGGTTCAGGGAGGCCTCCACCACTTAACACACCCACTGCCTGTCAATCCTCAATCCTTAACCCCTATTCCTTAACACCCCACCCAACCGGGGAGCACAATGGATCCAATCGAGATCCGAGTGTGAAGGTTCGGCTTGCCGTTCCATCACCCCACTTAACCTAACCTAACCTTACCGGTTAAAGCTTTGTGGGGTAAAGAGCGGTTTTGTGAAAGCCGGAACTGAAATTGCATCCCAAGACACTTTGGAATTACATATCGAGGATCAGTCATAGAAATGATAAATTCAGAAACTTATTGTCAGCGTGAATTGGTCCTACAGAACGAGTACAGAGCTTCTCATAAGTCAATGAACCAGTGTGTCAGACGTGATAAGAGGACAAGTGTGGACCAACTTGAGGAAAATATGAAACATCTTACAGGAAGTCGGGACGCTTAAGAGATGAGGACTCAGGACATCGTTGGAAAGCGCAGTAGCGCTTGGATGGATTTAAGCCTTTTAGTGATGATAGAAGATCAGCTGCAAAGATGGAAGGAGCACTTCTGTGCAATACTTAACGACCATAACGCAGACTTCAATCCACAATTGAAAAAAATGCGCAGGTCTTCTAGGGGTATTGACACTAGCCCCCGAACAAGAACAGAGATAAATAGGTAATGCAATCCATTTTTTAAAAGCAAACAAAGCAGCTGATTGATATGACGGCATAAATGCCGAATTCCTGAATTCAGACCTCGAATTGGGAACATGCACAGGTTGTTGTTATTCGTAAATGCTATTTGGGAAAACAAAACCATTCCCAATGAATGAAAGGATGTAATTATGGTCAAGCTACCGAAGAATATTGATTTTTAGGACTGTACTAATTTTTGTGGTATCAACATTATGTTCGTATTTCCAAAGTAAATGACAAATATTAATATTGATAGAATGAATTCCAGGGTCGAGTCTATACATAAAATTAATCAAAGGGGTGTTTCGTCGGTAGCAACAATACCCGGCGAATAATCCAGTTTCAATTTCGGAAGTATCAAACCTTCACCGAATCTCTTGTTATCTGGAGATCTCTAGATGCTAGCGGCATCCCCAGTCGAATTTTTGATATAATATGTAAAATTCACCGATTTTGTTCTAACTTGCTATTAATGATGTTATGACTACCACTGTTGGATAGAACATGCGATTTGTTATCTATTATCACTTATTTCACGAGTTGAGCCAATGGGTCATGCTGATAGCATCTGGTCAATGGAAAATGACACTGTCTCTCTGAAAAAATGTGTCAATCGCTACAACACAAATGGGGAAGCGGCTGGTTAAAGAATTAACGCCAATAAGGTGAACATAATACACAACAGCATGAACCAACAATAGCAGGTTACAGTTAGACAAGAGGCGCAAATCTTGATGCCAACGACAGAATGATTAAAGCTGGAAGTAATGATTCCTAAAAAACGTGGAAAAAATCTGAACTGGAGTAGGATACAGGCCTGGAGTCTGTATGGAATCTAAATGGAATCCAAAATTTGAAGGGTAGGCCAATAAACTAGCTACGAGGACACCGTAACACAATAAAAATCAACCAAATCAGTTGAGTGGTATTTCACGTGTAGGTACAGCATGAAATAAATTTTGTTAAGTGGCACCAGAGTGTGCACTGTGACATAATGAGACATTAAAATGTAAGGAAACTATTAAGGGTTACTACATAACTCATCAAGCAGTGCTTACAAAATTCAGAACTACTACCAAATCAAAGTCAGTCTAAACAATAAAATTGTGAAAGGTCCAGTCATTCATTGAAATTCATATTCAGATATTGACACGATGGAGAAAATACAAGTACGGTTACCCAGATATCAAAAAGGTGTAGATTATTTCGAAAAAGATGTCAACAGGATAGGTGTATAGAGACTTTCAACTCATTATACGGACAGAGAACCCGGCGTCTATTTAAGAGAAGGACAAGCTGACCACTATGACACTTGTCACAAAACAAGCTCTTTATCCAGCACAAAAAAAAACTAATTAATATCAGGTGAAGAAGATAGTTACAAAAACAGAAGGAATTCTATATGAATAACTTACGGCAACTAATAAGAAGCAAAATACGTACTGAAACAAATATTGCAGAAAATGCATAGCGAGGGGTTCAATTTACGGAAATAGTCTTGCAAAGTCAAAATCTGTTTTTAGATACTAATATCATACCAACGTCATACAAATATCCAAAATACTTGAAAACTAAAAATGACATTCTGTCAAGGATCACTTTATTGACTTTAATAGCATTATTATTGATTAACTTTATTCAATTTATGTACCCGGGGTTTCACAAAGAAACCAAGACGACCTGATAGATAAAATAATATTAAATTAAAGCTCATTTACACGTATTTCGAGAATTATGTATTGCATTTTGCCTGTTATATATGATCGAGAAGAGATTTGGAAAAGAAAAATACAAAACTTATTATATTACCATAAGACATGTGTGATGTGAAGAACAAACAGTTTAAGGACAAAATCGGCAATCTGATCCTCAACCATTCATTGTCAAAGATTAAAAAATGCGAGAAGGAATACAAACTAACTTTGATAATGGAACACGAGGAGCATCATCTAACAATAGATGGAGGATACAGTGTGGCACACATATTTATGAGCACCTACAATATCATATTGTGAATGGTCGAAGTGTATAGTTAAACATGAACAAGGTGTTTCTGAAATGAAACGCACTCAAAGCCGCAGCAAATGAGAAACTTTCAGAAACCAAAACTGACAAGAAACCGACCGTTCCTTCACATAGAAAAACGCTATAATGCAGGAACATTTGATTCAAGATTATCTATCTTTAACCTAAAGGAAGACGGAATAAATCAAACCTGTGATACATAGCGATAATGTTATTCATACATATAATGTACGTAGTAGTCTATAAACCAGTGTCGTGTGGTGCAGATGCCTGGCACTAGATGGTCGAATCTATTGCAGTGTCGATTGCAGAAGACACTCTTTTCGTACTTTCAGGGTACCCAAAATTGACCTGCTCACTGATCTTAAACATTATACGCTACGCCAATGGAAATAAAAAAAATCCTTCCAAACTGATACGTCTATCCGTAGGGACTCTACTTAAACCTTCGACATCACCAGAGGGTTGCGACAACGTGCTAAGAAAATCTTTTAAAATTGTTTTGAAGTGTGAAGTTCAAGACGGCATTGTAAGGCAACGCCCGAGGCAACTTACATCGAAAGCAAGTATGTTATGTAATATAATTAACCACTTTTTGCCACAAGTGTAGGTACTTTAGGTCAAAGAAGGCAACTAACCAGTGACCGCACTGTCTGGCGGGGGATGTTGGTTGAAGCTATGCTTTACAATGGTCAATGGACTCTGATGCAAGCTTATTGTTTGTTATGACATGAACAAATATTGCCAAGAATTTGAAGGAAATAATGCTGAAAATCAAAGAAGTCAACAAAGATCTTAGAAAGAGGTTAGAGCAATGCGATTCAACAGTCAATATACGTATCAACCAATAGCTTCCGAATATTAAAAGTAACCATGAATTGTAATAAAGCAAAGATTCACCACAATGCAAATATACAACTTGATTGCGTTTAGACAGCCCAAACTTTTTTTTTGTAATGTAAAATGATGAATATGCACAGCATCATGAACCATCTACGCAAAATGACGATTACATGCTTAGCTTGCTTAAAACTATAATTACGGAGGATATGAATAATATTCTCACAATAACAATTAAAGTCGGAAGCGAAGTTAGCAAATATGGACTGGATACTATGCATTCTACTGAACTGTCCCATTTTTGAAAGCTGAACAGCACATTAAGTATATCAGGTAAGCGTCCTTAGTACTGTGATCTGTAGTAGAGTCCTTGACTAACTTCAAGGTAAAATGACGTAAGGTCATTCATAAGCGAGGATCTTTCATTCCTCGACCTAAAGGTGGATGTTTTCGAGGGATACCATTGTATCAGCCAAAAGAAGAATTAATACTTAGATAAGAAATGCTCCCGAAATAAAATTCACAAACAGCACCGTGCACGCAGTGCCTTTGGCGTTGCCTTAAACCTTGGGATATTGCCCGTGGCTAATGTTTTGTATAATTTTAACTGTTTTTCTGTAAGAACAAAGATATTTTGTATGCAAATTGCCCGTCATTAGTTAGAAGAAATAGAAGGATAAGAAAGAATTTAAGTTGGTACAATAGATTAAGAAGATAAAGTCGATTTTTAATTCACAAAAATCACAGAAGGAGCTCGGTGATGTAATAGGCATATGGAAAAATTTTTGTTCAGGTTCTAGTTCGATCTGACAGCTCTTAATTAGCGACCAAGCACATCATCCACTTCATCATTGATAGTAAACATTCTATGTTGCTTTATCTATAAGGCGTCAAATATTAAGCATTTATGAATTTGTAAAATCAGAAGAAAAACAAACAAGGTCTACTCTGAATTCCCTTAACTAATTATTCTACACGGGAGGACCTTTATAAACTAAATAGATAATACTACATAATTAAGCTATCGTGTGATCCAGGCCCACAATTTGTGTTTCGGAATGCTCTAAGGAGCAAAGCAAAGTATCTACTTATGATGACACTTAAGATCTGGGTTTCGAATTCAAATCAAACAGTGTAGAAGTCCGAATATCAGTCTGTGCTGACAATATTAAGAAAAAGTCCCTTGATCGCAGAATCCCTCCTTATCCTAGCATCGATGTCTTGCAATCATTGTTGCGAGAAAGATCCCGGGTTATACGACTTGATTCAATACCTAAGAAAGAAATAAAATATTTAAAAAAAAGCGAGAATTATAAGCTGCACACAAGAAATTATATTGCGATCATATATCAGGAAAATTAATTATTTGCCATTTCAAGCCTCAAAGATTTAAAGTTAATGCTTTAAAAATTATTCAATAAGTCAAAACAAAATCAAATTGCTAACAGTACTTTTATAAGCAAACAAACTTTGACGAAGTTGTATCAAGTCATCGATATACAACCCCACCCGCGGGTTATATCAAGGTCAGGGAACCAAACCACAACGGATGTTCCCACCGTTGCAACCAACAATAATGGCACGTCAGCGTCTACGAACATGACGAAATCCAACACTCACATTGGATTGCCAATCGATTGGACTCGTTAAGGGTTCCAGGAAAACGTTAACTTGATGACCCAGCATTATTATGCATAGGCATAATGCTTCAACATAGAATAGATACAAATGAAAAGTCAGTCTAAAAGTCTGAGATCGCGAGCTAAGTTCATCCATAAAATATATTGTAAATTAATTTAAGTTGTGAAATTTTAAATAAAGTTTTTTTTAACAAAAATCCTTTCATACGAACTTTAATGGCGCAGTCGGTAGGATTTTAATCCGAAGATTAGAATTGCAATACACATAGATACATAAATATTAAAAAGTGCATAGTGACATACAAAACTAAACTTAAATTAATTTTGTGTCGCCGGAATCAAATTGTGAAATCCGTAATCACTTGAATATAGTATCATAAAAGAAAGGAAAAGAACATTATTAGTGAAAAGTGAAAATAAAAAGACTCAAGTCTGCGGAATAAAATTAAAATTGTTTATCCGTTTTAAATTCACCACAAAAAAAAATATATAAAAAAAATGGATGCAGTAGAACAAGCGCTAGCTCAAGCTCAGGCTCTAGCTCAACAGCAGCAGCAACAACAACAGCAGCAACAACAACAACAACAACAACAACAGCAACAACAACAAGCTCCTCCTCAGGTTCCTATAACAATTACTCTGACTGAGTTAATGAAAGAGTCCTCTAAAATACGAGAATATTGGGGTACATCAGAATATGCGCTGACATCCTTCATAAGAGAAGTAGAGATCTTTCTACCTTTTTTCAATGGAACACCGTTGGAACAATACGTTTTACAACGAAACATAATCAATAAAATACAAGGACCAGCACTTCAGGCGATCAGGACATTGGGAAATTACACAACGTGGGATACAATTAAAGCCGAACTCATCAGGAATTTCGGAGTCCGAGAAACATACTATAACTTGCACCACCAGGCAATCAGCACCAGAAATAATAATGATGTTAGTGAGTATTTTAACAAATTAAAAGAAATATTAGATAAACTTAACACAAAATATGAGTTCGATGTTGAAAAACCTTTCGAGTTTTCGCCTTCAGCGAATGAAACAATGATTCTAAAAACTTTCATTAATGGCCTTGACGTAAATCTTGCTAGCATAGTAATAAGTAGGCAGGTAGATAATTTAAGAGATGCCTACTACACCCTTGAGGAAACAGGGATGATCCAAATTAATAGGCAGAAAGCTAGTAAACAGATCCCAACTCACAAAAACATTGCCACCAATAATAATTTTAATCGTCCACAATACAATACAAGAAACGATCAAGTTAGATATAGAAATAATTTTTCAGGTCAATATAAAAATAATTCAGGCCAATTCAAGAATAACAATTTAGGACAGCAAAGATATTATAACAATTCAGGTCAATATAGACAGAACAGAAACAATTATTATTCAGGGCAGTTTAGAAATAATAATAATTTAAATCAAAGGACTTTAGGGCATAATAACCCAACACCAATGGAGTGTGATCACGTTCAAACAGTTAAAAGGGAGGAAGAAAATTTTCAGTCGCAGCCTCCAAATCAGACTTACCGATAGTAGAAATAACAGTAGGGAAACATAAAATAAAATGTTTAATTGATACAGGGTCCACTACGACTCTTTTAGATAAAACAAAATTAAATGATTATAAACGAATTCCTTTAACGGAAACTACAACTTTTAACACTCTTAATGGAAAAACTTTTATTGATACAGAGATAATAACTGAATTGCCTCAAGAATTTAATGAAAATAGTAATATGTGCTGGAAACTCACATCATTTCGAGATAAACAGTTCGATGGAATAATAGGTCAGAATTTACTTAAGCCTTTACAAGCTAAAATAGATCTAGAAAAAGAACACATAGAAATAAACGGGAATCAGATAAAATTTATTAATGCATGTCCATATATATACGAGGAAGTTCATATTTTAGAAGCATCCATAAATAATGAAGATATACCACAATGTCTCCTTGGTAACCATCTTAATAATGAGGAAAAAGAAACTTTAAAGACTCTTCTCAAAAAAAATAGGGATTTATTCTTTCATGAAGGACAGCATTTAAGCAGTACCCATGATATCCAACATGAAATTGTTACTACAACAGATAGGCCTATTTATGCGAAAATTTACAGATATCCCCAAATCCACGAACAGGAGATCAATAAACAAATTAAAGAGATGCTCATGCAAGGTATAATACAAGAGAGCAATTCTCCTTACAATAGTCCTTTGTGGGTTGTGCCCAAAAAGCTAGACAATTCCGGGCAAAAGAAATGGAGAATAGTGGTCGACTATAGAAAGTTGAACGAGGCCACTATTGACGATAAATTTCCTATTCCTAATATAGAAACTATATTAGATAAGCTAGGAAGATCCCAATACTTTACAACTTTAGACCTAGCTAAAGGCTTTCACCAAGTCCTAGTTAGGGAAGAGGATAGAAAGAAAACAGCCTTTTCGACTCCTCTTGGGCACTATGAGTTCACAAGAATGCCTTTTGGACTTAAAAATGCCCCTGCGACTTTTCAGAGATTGATAAACTCAGTTCTAAGAGAATGCATAAATCAAATATGCGTCGTCTACCTTGACGATATTCTCATATTTAGTTCATCTCTGAAAGAACACATTATAAGTGTTCAAAAAGTTCTAGATAAATTAAGGCAGCACAACCTTAAAATTCAAATAGACAAGTGCAAATTCTTTGCGAAAGAAACAGAATATCTGGGACACGTCTTAACGACGGAAGGAGTTAAACCAAATCAAAACAAAATAGAAAGCATACAAAAACTTCTGTTACCAGAAAGTACGAAACAAATAAAATCGTTTTTAGGCATAACTGGTTATTTTAGAAAATTTATTAAAGATTACGCAAAAATTGCGCAACCAATGACCAGATATTTAAAGAAAAATTCAAAGATCAACTTAAATGATCCAAACTATATAAGTGCTTTTGAAAAACTCAAAATTATCCTCACAGATTCACCGGTTTTGAAGTATCCAGACTTCAACAAAAAATTCCAACTTACGACCGATGCGAGTGATTTCGCTATTGGGTCCGTACTTACACAGGACGGTCACCCAGTTTGTTATGCAAGCCGCACTTTAAACGATCATGAACGGAATTATTCCGTGACTGAAAAAGAACTTCTTGCAATAGTTTGGTCTGTAAACTATTTTAGGCCATATATTTATGGTAGACCCTTTGATCTGCTAACAGACCACCAACCACTTAAATGGTTGCAAACAAAACATAAGGGTAAAGATATAAATCAACGACTTCAGAGATGGTTGTTACAGCTAGGAGAATATAATATTAATATTGATTACATAAAAGGAAAAGAAAACAAAGCTGCAGATTTTTTGAGTAGAATTAATTGCGAAACTGGCGAAATAAATGTGATCGAGACGTTCACAACTGAGGAGGGAGAGAAAGCACCCCATTTAAATTTTGAAATTGATAATATGAGTGTAGAAAATACGATCCATTCACAACAAGAGGATCAAAATGATCATTTCCCCATATTAGATACAGTAGTTAACAGATTCTATACACAAATTATGCTTACAAACAATAAAAGCAAAGAAATTGAAATAGTTAATAATAAAAGAATTATATATATTAACTCCGAAGATATTCAAGAAGAAAGACTTATAGATATATTTAGAAGGTTTATAAAAAGAAAAGGTAGAATAGGCATCTTCTCAGATTTAACAGAACACGAGTACAACTTAGTACAATTAAAGCTCATTGAATTATTTGACCCCACAAAACAAATAAAGTTTTATAAATGTATGTATCACGCACAAAATATGAAAAATGAAGATGATACCTATAAACAGATAGCGAAATATCATAAAAATGAAACAGGTCATGCTGGCATAAACGAAAATTATGCAGGTCTAAGAAAACTCATATACTTCAAAAATTTAAAAGAGTTGATTCAAAAATACATAAATAACTGCGATACATGTAATCAGGCTAAGTATGATAGAAAACCAATAAAACCGAAGCTTCACTACACAGAAACTCCAACAGATAACAATCAGATAGTACATGCAGATATTTACATTAACACCAAAAATAACTTCTTAACCTTTATAGACAAGTTCTCTAAGCATGGCATAATATTTGATTTAGAAGATAGAAACAGTATCACGATTAAAGAGAAATTACGACTATACTTTTCCATTAAAGGCAAACCTAATAAAATAGTTTTAGATAATGAATTTCAAAACACAAATGTAAAAGATTTCTTAAGACAGGAAGATATAGAAGTACACTTTACGAAGCCAAATAGCCATACTGGCAATTCCGACATTGAGAGATTTCATAACACCATAAGCGAAAAAATGAGAGTACTCACTACAGAAAAATCCAAGCTAACAACGAAAGAAAGAATATATCAGTGTGTAGAGTGGTACAATAAATCAGTGCATTCCTCAATTAAATTTAAACCAATAGATGTTTTAGAAGGTAGAGTAGATAAAGAAAAGGTCCTGGAAAATATGCAAAATATGAAAGATAGGGTTATTAGCAAGCTTAACAAAGATAGGGAAGAATACAATGAAGAAAGAGAAGAAGGATTAGTGAAAAATTACAAGGCTCTTAGACACAAACAGGAACCTAGATATAGAAAACTTAAATTAAAGAACATCCATCCTACAAATATAAAAAGACCAAATAAATTTTCAGATCAAATGGATATGGATAGTGTTAGTCCTTCTACTCAGAACAGCTAATACAACATTGACGATAGAAAAAATAGATACAAACAGTGGATTCATAGAAATAAAACTTGGAAACGTTGAAATAGTAAGAACTTATGATATTATACTACATATTATTAACCCAGCAGAAATTTTGAAGATAATTGCATGCCTAGAAGAAAATATTTCAAAATTACAAATCGAAAAAGAAGGAAGAGACATTTTATTTCATGAGTTAGATTCACTTAAATATAAAATACATACTATTATTCCACACAGGCAAAAAAGAGGGCTTATTAACATAGTAGGTACAGGTATGAAATGGTTATATGGAACAATGGATGAAGATGATAGACAAAACATTGAAGAACACTTGAAAATCATCGACGAAAATAACCATAATATAATAACTCAAAATAATAAACAAGTATTTATTAATAATAGCTTTAATCAAACCTTTTTGACTTTAAAAGAAACAATTGAAAAAGATAGAACTAAAATATCCTATCAACTCGTTAATAGTAAAAAAGATATTGTTAGAATAAATAATAAATTTTTGTACCTAGAATCATTGTTAAAAATCGGAATTATAAAAGACAATGTCGAACACATTCAAAATAACATTGCTTCAAGTAGAACAGGAATAATGGGAAACAATATTTTAAGTAAAGAAGAAATAATAAAATATGACGTAAGTTTTGAAAAATTAAAAAATATAAAAATTGGAACAGCCCTATATGAAAATGAAAAAATTGTTTTTGTAATTAAAATACCGAGTGAACTTATAGAGACAAGAAAATACTTAGTTACCTCTTTAACAAATATGAATTCTGAAGAATTAATAATAGATGATGAAGAAATTGTAAAAATAAATGAAACTGTATATAAATATGAATTAAATATAGACTTCAAAAATTTAAGGAAATCCAATTTATGTTTATATAATAGCGTTTGTATGAAAACAAAGAATTCCCAAATGAAAATTCATGAAATTGAAAATGGTTTGTTATTGTTAAAGAATGTTAAGAATATAAATTTATCAAGTACTTGTGATGAAAGAACCACACATTTAAATGGAAACTTTTTATTAAATTTTAATAGCTGTGAGTTAAAAATCCAAAATGAAACCTTTGTGAACAGAAAAAATATATTTGAAGAAAGATTTATTATACCTTACGAAATAAATTTAAATACAACTCAAGAACAACTCAGCTTCAATGATATTGTAATAAAACAAATAGAAAATATTGAAAATATTAACGAATTAAAGTTTAATCATAAAAATCATGTAATGTTTAATATATGTATTGGAATTATAATTCTACTGTTAATTATTAATTTAATAATTTACGTTTATATAAAATCAAAAAAGCTCAGACGTACATTCTATATAACTCAGGAGAGTTTTCATCCTAAGGAGGGAGAGGTTATATCAAGGTCAGGGAACCAAACCACAACGGATGTTCCCACCGTTGCAACCAACAATAATGGCACGTCAGCGTCTACGAACATGACGAAATCCAACACTCACATTGGATTGCCAATCGATTGGACTCGTTAAGGGTTCCAGGAAAACGTTAACTTGATGACCCAGCATTATTATGCATAGGCATAATGCTTCAACATAGAATAGATACAAATGAAAAGTCAGTCTAAAAGTCTGAGATCGCGAGCTAAGTTCATCCATAAAATATATTGTAAATTAATTTAAGTTGTGAAATTTTAAATAAAGTTTTTTTTAACAAAAATCCTTTCATACGAACTTTAATCGCGCGCTAAAAAAAAAATAATTTACTAAAAACATCAATCAACCGTTATTCTGAATGCCTCCTACAGAAGCGTACTAGGTTCATGCGCCATTCTTCGTACAATAGTTGTTATCGTTTAATACTTTTAAAGCAAGAGGGATAATATCTTAAGCCCATATCTTCTCCATAACAAATTTTCATTGGTAGGCTTTTTACGAAAAAAAGAAGTGGCAGAAAATAAACAAAACCCAAACGAAAAACTCACTTCATAATACTTTTGTTTCAATGAACTTGTGTATAAAGATCGTGAGCAGGTGAATGAGAAATCATGAAGGTAGCCTGCCATATTGTGTCTTCTTCGAGTGACATAGCATTTGATTTGTGTTATAACGTAGGCCATTGATTTTGATTTTCTGATATATACAAAGGTACTAACTGTTTGAGATAATAATCCAACCGAAAAAATGGACTCTGGTGTAAAAGGTGGAGCTTTTCGAATTCATATTCAGATATGAAAGGAGCCATTTAACATTGCCACTATGCTACTCAAGATGGCGTGAAGTTTATCAGTGATTGCGGCCATAAGTTAATCAACTGAATAAACACTTTTATTTTGCTCTATTGCTCTGTTTCTTGTCTAAGAATTTCATTCAAGTTTGACAAAATATCAATAATATCCTCATCAACTCAAAACTAGTCAACGCTAACGGTTCTCGAGTATTCATTTCAAAATCTACCATTGAGACTTGAGCTTGTTAAATAAGTTTTTTTTGCGTCGAGACTTTATATTGTTGCACTGATTATAAAAACAAACATACTTAAAAAATATAGTATTGTTTTATAAAAAAATATAAAAAAAATATTCTTTATCATCATGGGGACTTTAATGCCATCATTGGCTCGGCCGTAGGTCCAGAACGCGATATAAGTAAGCTAAGCATAGGTTAGTCCAACTTCACGAAAATGGCGATATGCTTATCGACTTTAACAATGCTCGTCAACTTGTGATTGGTGGTTCCTTATTTCCGCAAAAGACCTGTCATACAATCACCTGGAATTCTGCACATGCACATAAAATAAAAGCGATCACGTCATCATAGAGGAGATATGGAGAAAGTAACTGTGCGATTTTCGAAACGAAAGAAAAGCTGACGCAGGCACGCAGGCAGCGATCATAACTAGCTACTGGGTTTGTTTCGTTTACGTACAGCTGTTGCCCAACATATGTAGGTATTGCAATGAGACCAAGATCCAACACAAGCGATTTAAATAATCCTCATGTACGTTGAAATAACACTTCAACACTCAGCGTCATAGTGTCAAACATACATATCGCTAGTTTACCGGTTAAAGCTTTGTGGGGTAAAGAGCGCTTTTGTGAAAGCCGGAACTGAAATTGCATCCCAAGACACTTTGGAATTACATATCGAGGATCAGTCATAGAAATGATCAATTCAGAAACTTATTGTCAGCGTGAATTGGTCCTACAGAACGAGTACAGAGCTTCTCATAAGTCAATGAACCAGTGTGTCAGACGTGATAAGAGGACAAGTGTGGACCAACTTGAGGAAAATATGAAACATCTTACAGGAAGTCGGGACGCTTAAGAGATGAGGACTCAGGACATCGTTGGAAAGCGCAGTAGCATCCCGTGATGGATTTAAGCCTTTTAGTGATGATAGAAGATCAGCTGCAAAGATGGAAGGAGCACTTCTGTGCAATACTTAACGACTATAACGCAGACTTCAATCCACAATTGAAAAAAATGCGCAGGTCTTCTAGGGGTATTGACACTAGCCCCCGAACAAGAACAGAGATAAATAGGTAATGCAATCCATTTTTTAAAAGCAAACAAAGCAGCTGATTGATGTGACGGCATAAATGCCGAATTCCTGAATTCAGACCTCGAATTGGGACCATGCACAGGTTGTTGTTATTCGTAAATGCTATTTGGGAAAACAAAACCATTCCCAATGAATGAAAGGATGGAATTATGGTCAAGCTACCGAAGAATAGTGATTTTTAGGCCTGTACTAATTTTTGTGGTATCAACATTATGTTCGTATTTCCAAAGTAAATGACAAATATTAATATTGATAGAATGAATTCCAGGGTCGAGTCTATACATAAAATTAATCAAAGGGGTGTTTCGTCGGTAGCAACAATACCATGCGAATAATCCAGTTTCAATTTCGGAAGTATCAAACCTTCACCGAATCTCTTGTTATCTGGAGATCTCTAGATGCTAGCGGCATCCCCAGTCGAATTTTTGATATAATATGTAAAATTCACCGATTTCGTTCTAACTTGCTATTAATGATGTTATGACTACCACTGTTGGATAGAGCATGCGATTTGTTATCTATTGTCACCTATTTCAAGAGTTGAGCCAATGGGTCATGCTGATAGCATCTGGTCAATGGAAAATGACACTGTCTCTCTGAAAAAATGTGTCAATCGCTACAACACAAATGGGGGAGCGGCTGGTTAAAGAATTAACGCCAATAAGTTGAACATAATACACAACAGCATGAACCAACAATAGCAGGTTACAGTTAGACAAGAGGCGCAAATTTTGATGCCAATGACAGAATGATTAAAACTGGAAGTAATGATTCCTAAAAAACGTGGAAACGTTCTGCCCTGGAGTAGGATACAGGCGTGGAGTCTGTATGGAATCTGAATGGAATCCAAAATTTGAAGTACCCTTCAAATTTTGGATTCCAATAAACTAGCTACGAGGACACCGTAACACAATAAAAATCAACCAAATCAGTTGAGTGGTATTTCACGTGTAGGTACAGCATGAAATAAATTTTGTTAAGTGGCACCAGAGTGTGCACTGTGACATAATGAGACATTAAAATGTAAGGAAACTATTAAGGGTTACTACGTATCTCATCAAGCAGTGCTTACAAAATTCAGAACTACTACCAAATCAAAGTCAGTCTAAACAATAAAATTGTGAAAGGTCCAGTCATTCATTGAAATTCATATTCAGATATTGACACGATGGAGAAAATACAAGTACGGTTACCCAGATATCAAAAAGGTAAAGATTATTTCGAAAAAGATGTCAACAGGATAGGTGTATAGAGACTTTCAACTCATTATACGGACAGAGAACCCGGCGTCTATTTAAGAGAAGGACAAGCTGACCACTATGACACTTGTCACAAAACAAGCTCTTTATCCAGCACAAAAAAAAAACTAATAAATATCAGGTGAAGAAGATAGTTACAAAACCAGAGGGAATTCTTTATGAATTACTTACGGCAACTAATTATAAGAAGCAAAACACGTACTGAAAAAAATGTTGCGGAAAATGCATAGCGAGGGGTTAAATTTACGGAAATAGTCTTGCAAAGTCAAAATCTGTTTTTAGATACTAATATCATACCAATGTCATGGAAATATCCAAAATACTTGAAAACTAAAAATGACATTCTGTCAAGGATCACTTTATTGACTTTAATAGCATTATTATTGATTAACTTTATTCAATTTATGTACCCGGGGTTTCACAAAGAAACCAAGACGACCTGATAGATAAAATAATATTAAATTAAAGCTCATTTACACGTATTTCGAGAATTATGTATTGCATTTTGCCTGTTATATATGATCGAGAAGAGATTTGGAAAAGAAAAATACAAAACTTATTGTATTACAATAAGACATGTGTGATGTGAAGAACAAACAGTTTAAGGACAAAATCGGCAATCTGATCCTCAACCATTCATTGTCAAAGATTAAAAAATGCGAGAAGGAATACAAACTAACTTTGATAATGGAACACGAGGAGCATCATCTAACAATAGATGGAGGAAACAGTGTGTCACACATATTTATGAGCACCTACAATATCATATTGTGAATGGTCGAAGTGCATAGTTAAACATGAACAAGGTGTTTCTGAAATGAAACGCACTCAAAGCCGCAGCAAATGAGAAACTTTCAAAAACCAAAAATGACAAGAAACGGACCGTTCCTTCACATAGGAAAACGCTATAATGCAGGAACATTTGATTCAAGATTATCTTTCTTTATCCTAAAGGAAGACGGAATAAATCAAACCTGTGATACATAGCGATAATGTTATTCATACATATAATGTACGTAGTAGTCTATAAACCAGTGTCGTGTGGTGCAGATGCCTGGCACTAGATGGTCGAATCTATTGCAGTGTCGATTGCAGAAGACACTCTTTTCGTACTTTCAGGGTACCCAAAATTTGACCTGCTCACTGATTTTAAAGCATTATACACTACGCCAATGGAAATTTAAAAAAATCCTTCCAAACTGATACGTCTATCCGTAGGAATTCTACTGAAACCTTCGACACCACCAGAAGGTTGCGACAATGTGCTAAAAAGATCTTTTGAAATTGTTTCGAAGTGTGAATTTCAAGACGGCAGTGTAACTGCTGGAACACAATAGAAAAACGCAGCCGGAACCGCAGCCGCAACCGTACCGCATGCCGTACGTACCTAATTAGAAGTGCCCACAATAGAGTCGTACGTACTCCACTTTTTTTTACAATTTCCACTGAGAAACATACATATATATGAATATAAAAGATGATAAAACATATATCGCATCATGTATAGTCTTTTCAATAAATTTTTAATTACCTGACCTAATTTCTAAAAGGATTTTATTAGCACGTTGCTCTTTTTTTTTTTTTTTTTTGTATGGAATGTCAAAAATACGCACGTATTTATTAAAAGTTGACCAACTCGTCCGTCGCGGTTTGCGGCTGCGGTTGCGGATCCGTCTCGTTGTGTTCACAACATTGAATTCGTGTGTATTCAATATTTTGACATGCGATACGGCTGCGGCTGCGGTTCCGGCTCCGGCTCCATTGTGTTCCAGCAGTAGGGCAACTCCGGAGGCAACTTACATCGAAAGCAAGTATGTTAGTAATATAATTAACCACTTTTTGATACAAGCTTAGGTACTTTAGGTAAAAGAAGGCAACTGGCCAGGGAACGCACTGTCTGGCGGGGGATGTTGGTTGAAGATATGCTTTACAATGGTGAATGGACTCTGATGGAAGCTTATCGTTTATTATGACATAAAAAATATTGCCAAGAATTTGAAGGAAACAATGCTGAAAATCAAAGAAGTCCGCAAAAGCTACAAAGATCTTAGAAAGAGGTAAGAGCAATGCAATTCAACAGTCAATATACTGTGTCAGTTATTGTCATTGCACTAAATTTTAATAATCATAAGAAAATAATTATGATTTTTTATTAATGTTCTAATGAGAAAATTTGTTTTATCTATCTATCTATCTACTGTGTCAATATGGAATTTATTACTTTGCTTATCATTAATTCGCAATCATCGTTACGATTGTTGTCAATAAAGGTCAATTCGCGGACGATATTGTAATAATCGGAAGGATAAAGCAAGGAGTCAGTAGCAATTGTGTGCGTAGCCAAGGTGATGGTGGCGGTGGGCTCATCATAATGCGTATAATGTGGCACACTCACTGGGATTTGTAGAGCTTTGTGATTCGTTCAACTAAACAGTTTTAAATGGTAGAAGTGCAGGAGATACCACAGGAGAATACACGTATTCATTAGATCTTCAGGTCTCTCAGTTATAGATTATGGTATAGCAGGAGCAAACTGGGTTAAATATGATAACGGATTTTAAAGTAGATGCTAAAACTTTTTCTGGACGCCATTTTGTCATTTCAGTTAAGAGTAATATAGCTACTTTATCTATAACAAGGAATCTATAGCTGCCTCCAAAATTAAAATGGAATGATCGCTATTTGCAGATTTACCAGCAATGTTTGAATGCTGAAATATCTCCTAATCCCTTGATGTAAGAATTGCTTGGTGTTATAATGAAATCATATCTACATGAATCTTATTTACTTAAAACTCCAAAAAGCAAGCAAATCTGGATTGACAAGGAGTGTGAAACGGGTCGCAATCTCTCGTTTTCGTTTCGAACCTTGTTCCGCTCGTCTAATAAAGACATCTATAAACTATGGTACGTAGAGTCAAACACAAAATATAACACCTTGTTCCTACAAAAAAGCAAGACCATAATAGAAGCGTATAGTCACCACACTGTCAATACCAAGATCTGCTTCAGTATTTTGGAAAGGAATGAAATAAGTAAGTGGGGCTCAGCTTACATTATATGGCGTGTGGTCTTAAGACGTCAAATTTAAATAACTATTTTTCTTAGCTGCTTAATACGGAATGCAGCCTCATAAAGTTCCACTATGCAACGCCATATAACGTGGATAATTTTCTGGATTCGACCTTTTCAGAAGAAGGTAGCATTTGAAAGCATTGATAGAGGCGTACTTTTTCTATCGGCTTTTCTTCCTAACTTATCAGAATTCTAAGAGCTCTAAATGCAAAACATTCAATAGCCATTTGGAATGGAGAAACCCTTTCCGAAAATTTCAGCTCTTCAGGATGTGCGTTGAGTACCTACTCTGATGTTCAACCTATTTATTGAGGATTTGGTGGAGGACTTGGGAGGAGGGGTGAACTTTGCGGGAGAAAATGTTCCGGGTTTACTGTACGCTGATGACATCGTTCTTTTATCGGAATCTCCAGACCAACCCCACGAAATGATCGTCAACATTGGAAAATACTGCGATACATGGAATTTATCAGTCAACCTAAGCAAACCTAACATAATGATCTTCAGAAAAGGATACGGAAGATACGCTAGTAATGATAAATGGAAGAACCAGGAACAGGAAGTGTTAGTTGTTAAAGAAGTGAATTACCTCAGCGTGACCGTAACAAGTAACCTCTGCATGAAAAAACACGTCAAGTCAAAACTTCAAGAGGCGAAGGCTGTCGTCTTTTACACTTTATTTTTCCTAAGTGTGCGTTGTTAGAAGGAACGATAAGAGACAGAGATCAGTTCCGTCGTTGGTGAACCTATCATACCATGATATAGAGGCTCTAGCTGCGAACTATAAATATACTGATTCACGCTTAAATTGGAGTTATGCATTGAGTTCATGACCGTTATTTGTATGACGCTACCACATGGAGGTTTTCAGTTTGAATAAGTTGATATATTAGCTGGTTTTGGAAATCGCAGCAAAACAAACATAACAAAGTGATGTATGGACAGGACAAGCTGTATTCAAAATGTGAAATTAAATTACCTAATGTAAAAATTAAATGTAAATATTGCTAAGTTATTTTTATGGAAACACTTACATATACGTTCCTTACACGACTATGAGGAAATATGTTAATTATTGTCAAATTAGCGACCTATTTGAAAAATGGGAAATAAATAAGCTTTTGATTTTTTACTTTTACCATATTTCAAACCCCTTTGCACATATTCAAACAAACGCACAATTTTGACCATGGACGGCTTCAAATCGAAAAAACGCTGTTAAATTTTGTTGAGCACGGAGCAATGAGTAGGAGATCGGCAACATGCCGTCTATCAACACCCAAGACGCAAGACGCTCCAATGAATGGATTGAAGCAGCATAATATAGAGCGTTGCTTAGAACCCAGGCTTGTCGTATACATCGTCGCTGCCGACGCTCAGCATTTTGGTATCGGTGTTACCACCACTTTTCTGCATATTTCGGAAGGATTGGAAAAGTGATTAGCATTGTTATACAAAGTTCGATTTTCTCAAAGAATATCGCCGACAAACCATAAGGTCCGCTTTGCTTGGAATACGGTCAAAGAGTCGCTTTAGAAACATGAAAGATGGCGCACCCTGTAGACAAATAAAAAAACGAAAACCATTTAAAGCTACGAAAGTCTATATTATTTTACAGATTAAGTATTAAATATTTAAAAAAAGTAAAATCGATTCGAATGGAAAAACTTTTCAGGCGTCGTCACCTATTTCTTTTGTAAGAAAAATAACTCAATTAATTAAAGAGTATGGGCAACTAAATGCAGAAATTCATCTTGCAAAAGGTAGGTTTGTAAAAACAAATTATCTTAATTTAATATATTTTGAAGATATATAATTATTTGCTGCTGTTTTTTCTGCAGAAGTAACAAAGGAAATAAATTTAATTTTAAAAATCAATCAATTACTGCATTGATTGCAGTATTTTCTAACTGGTCGAGTCTTTAAGTCTTTTGAAAGTCGTTATAAAATACCCGCCGTTTAGACAACCTAACGCATTCTCATGCAGTTGTTTCGATATTGTGCTGGAATAGGTAATACACAACAGCGATTACAGGACATTACTCGTAGGTTAATTTTTTAACAAATCAACACAATTACCTAGGTTTGCTAGCGGCATTGACGTTATAAGAAGAACAAAGTGATTGGAAACCGATGCATTGTCTGCCATCTTAGAGCTTCAGCAAGAATAATGACTGCAAGGTTTAACTCCAGCATTCGCAAATGCAAATTCAGCACCGTCCAGTTTTACGCTCCGATCAATGATGCAACAACAAAACGATCTATGCTCAACACAACTCAAGAAGTGCCCACAATGGAGTCGTACGTACTCCACATTTTTTAAACAATTTTCACTGAAAAACATACATTTATATGCATATAATAGATGATAAAACATATATCGCATCATGTATAGTCTTTTTTATACATTTGTATCCTGACCTAATTTCTAAAAGGATTTTATTAGCACGTTGCTCTTTTGTTTTGCATGGAATGTCAAAAATTCGCACGTATTTATTAACAGTTGGCCAACTCGTCCGTCGCCGTTTTCGGCTGCACAACATTGAATTCGTGTGTATTCAATGTATTGATATGCAATACGGATGCGTTTGCGGATCCGGCTCCGGCTCCGGCTCCATTGTGTTCCAGCAGTCAGTCTACACTCTACAGCAACGTTGCGAAAGTAGACATCACTATCATCACTGAATGCCAAAGCTGGCGCGCACAACGAAGGCGCGTTATGGGTAGGCATGGTTTTTGACTGCAAAACAATAATGGTAATATGCTTCTCGATTTTTGCAACGCTTGCCTGTTAGTGGTTGGTGACACCCTGTTTCCACTCAAAACCTGATAGAGTAACCTGCGTCTCTCCTGATAGTGGAACACAAAACGAAAGCAACCACGATGTTATACAAAATTTATGGAGGAAAAAACTGGTTTTATAGACCCTGGATCTGAAAAGGTACAAACGCAATCAAGAGATAGAGACCTCTGAATATCCTAAGACACCTGGTATTAAATTAGGTGCCGTGACATTTGGCCATATGCCATATGGCCATATTTCAAAATATGGCCATATGACACTATTGAATTGTGTCATATGACCATATTTTAATATATGGCTATTTGTCGCTTTGGTAATGTGTCATTTGACCATATTTTCTTGTGTCATATAGCCATATTTTTAATTGGATATCTGTAGAGTGTATACAAGTACACAAACATTCATACATCATATATACATAATGTACATTCATACTTCAGGGTTCAGGTATAATAATTGGTAGCGAGCGAAGCGAGCGGAAAAAAAATTGCCCAAAAGAGAATCAATTTGGGGTGTGAAAATAAAAAAATTCGCGCGAATTTTTAGTGTTGTACCAGCTTGCGGCTACAAACAATTGATAATTGTGCACTTCGCTCATGATACAAGTACACAAACATTCATACATCATATATACATAATGTACATTCATACTTCAGGGTTCAGGTATAATAATTGGTAGCGAGCGAAGCGAGCGGAAAAAAATTTGCCCAAAAGAGAATCAATTTGGGGTGTGAAAATAAAAAAATTCGCGCGAATTTTTAGTGTTGTACCAGCTTGCGGCTACAAACAATTGATAATTGTGCACTTCGCTCATGATACAAGTACACAAACATTCATACATCATACACTAAAAGTACCATCTAAAAGATAGTTCCTGCCCGAACCATTTTGCAAATTTTGAATCGCGGCTGCTATCGTCGGTGAAAGAAATATTGCATATGCAAAATTTTCTTTCGTTTTTGTTTTTGCAGTTTAAGAACAAGTTTTAAAGTGTCATTTGGCCATAATGGTCAAATGACACATTACCAAAGTGACAAATAGCCATATATCAAAATATGGTCATATGACACAATTCAATAGTGTCATATGGCCATATTTTGAAATATGGCCATATGGCATATGGCCAAATGGCACGGCACCATTAAATTATACACCCCAGAGCGCTAAAAATAAGTAAATAAATAAAACTGATGTTCACCAGAATGATTCACAATGTAGTCCTGACCCCTAATGTGGGAGACGATTGGACAAATGGACAGTGATGCTGAAAAAAGAGGAAACGCAAGGTAGCTTTATATACAAAATTAACTAGGACATTGTATAGATCAGCAAGGAATTCAAACTGTTCTATTTTTGCACTATCAGTTCTCGAGAGTAAGAAACTTATATCATGCATTAACTTACAATCAGAGATTGTTCACTGGCTACATCATTTAGTGCAGGTGTTAGTTGTTAGTAAGCAAAATATACAAATAGCATACCACAAGTACAAAAAAGAAAAAAAAAATAAATAAACAAAAACATCTATACAAAATAGATACAAAAACATTGAGAACATACAAAATATAAGCTATGAGGGTGGTGCAGTGGTTTAAAATATTAAATTTATTTGAGTTAAAAAGCTTGCACATATGCACATGCGGGTAAGAGGTTCATTCATGCCATAATTAGTACGGTGTTGGGGACAACGTAATAGCTCTAATCTACTAAGATGATGAGCACCTCCGCGATAATGAAAACCTACACATGACAGAAGATCGGGTGATTCCAAAGATCCCGTAAAAAGTTGGTGAATAAAACTAGCATCATTGTTAATACGCCTTTATGACAAAGTTTGAATTTGTAGAAGTTGAATCCGTTGTTCTCAAGGTGGAAGGTTGTAAGGATCTGCCCAGAAGAGACCTTTTAAAGCAAATCGTTTTAAATTACGCTGAACTGCCTCTATCCTATAGATTTATGAACTTCGTAGAAAGGCGACCATACATGTGATGCATATTCTAGATGGGAAGAACATGACAGTTATACTAAGCTAGGGTTACATAGGGTTTTTTAAATTCCTTCGACCATCTTTTAACAAATCCCAACATTAGCTTTTTTAACAATAAAGTTGATGTGTTCCGTGAAACTCAAGTCTGGGCTAAAGTTTACTCCCAGATTTTAAAACTAAAACGCGATGCAAGACTAGTTGTGAAATGTAATAGTCGTGTGTACTTGGTACCCGTTTCCTTGAAAATTTCATTGTTTGGCATTTCGCTGGATTCAGGCTCAAAAATTCTTGCTACACCAGATAGCAAATCTGTCGATGTCGGCTTGCAATTCTACGCGGTCATTAGCCTGGTTACCAAATTTGAAAATTTTCATATCATCAGCGAAAACAAGGATATCACTAGAATCGAAGTTACGTCATTGATAGCGAGTATAAACGTTAACGGACCAAGATGGCTGCCTTTTGGGACTTCTGATTTTGCTGCGAAAAAGTTAGAAAACGAATTTTTGAACATTACTATGTATGATCTGTTTCGGAGATATGAATAGTTTCAATTACAAATCTTACAGGGAAACCTAAAGCTTTCAATTTGAAAATGATGATTTCATGTGAGAGTTGGTCAATAGCTTTTGAGAAATCTGTTTAGAAATAATCCACCTCATGTCCACTCTGTAATGCCCTTGAGCACTTGTTCATAAAGGTTAATAAATTTGTGACAGTAGACGGCTTCTGCACGAAGCCGTGTTGTTGATGGCAGATTAAATGTTTGCAGAAATACATGATACTATCACAAACTACTTGTTCGAAAAGCTTTGGAATAGAAGACAGTTTAGAAATCGGTCTGTAGTTATTGATATCGGACTTATTACCCTTTTTGAAGAAGGGAGTAATGAATGAATCGTTTCATACTTGAGGAAATTTACCGGACTTAAGGGAGAACTTGGAAAAGAATTGCAAGGGAGAAGGTGAAACGAAGGAACATTTTTTTAATATTATAGGAGGAATGTCATCAGGACCGGTAGAGTAATCATCTTTCAGCTATGAAATGCAAAACTTCATCATTACGATCAATTTGAATGTTGTTAAAAGTGGCTTGGAAGAAATTACGAGAGTAATCAAAGAAATCAAAGTCTATATTGACAGATTTTTCAACAAAAGACTTACTAAAATACTTTGCAAACGCATTGCATATATCAGGTGAGCTTGTCAAAGCGGAATCTTTGTAAACAAAGTTCACTGGATACCCATCAGACTTCTTCTTTAAATTTACAAACTTCCAAAATCTCTTTGGATTTGGATCAATCTTCAACGAAATTTCCATTTCCTTCACATATTCTGCATGTAGGTTTCTAGAAAGTAAATTTAACTCTTCAAAAAGTGCAAGGAACACATTTTGATCAGAAAATTGAAAGACTTTTAATGTAAGACTTAAAAGCCTTGTTCCGTTTGTTACGTAGAGATCTAAGCTCTTTCATGTACCACGGATGGCTGGAGTTGATATTTTTAGATATCTTAAGAGGAATTGAATTTATCAAGCAGCTATTGAAAATTTCGTAGAATTGTGTAACTGTGTCGTAAATGTAAGAGCAAACATGAATATTCGAAATATTAGAAGCACTCAAATTGTCGTAAAGTAATTGAAAGTCAGCTTTACGGAAATCAAGTGAATAAGAAGAGTCTTCAGCATTACTGTTGTTAAGTAAATTGCTGCTCATACCAAAAAATATATCCAATGGAGGATATATAGCTTACTTGCTGTAAGTCATAAGGGGTTATGTTGTCCAAAAGAAGAAGTTTCTGTTGCGAAGAAGTTAAGGAAGCTTCTAAATAGGACTCGTCTTCAGTAATGTTAGGTAAATTAAAGTCACCCAAATGTAAAATGTTGCTATTTAAACTGGCAATATCAATCTTATGATCAAGAATTAACGATAGCTCCGCAAAAACAGACGCAGAACTTTTCGGTTTAATATAAACATTAATAATAAAAAGATCATTTGATTGAAAAGAAACCTTAACACAAATGAGTTCAAATGAAACATTAAAGGTAAAATATACAAGGGAAGATGAGATACAATTACGAACAGCAATCAAAACGCCACCGCCCACTTCCTTCGGCTTATCCACGTGACGGTCCTTTCTTAAACAGAAAACTCATCGTCGAAATTTTTTTTGTCCAAAAATGAACTCTTTCTTGATACGAATAGAAGCCTTTAAAAGAGTGTCAATAGAATACCAGTTTAGAAGATAAAAGGAGCATTTCTGTTTACAACGAAGAGAGCGGAAACGATAATTATCAAATGCCGGGCATAGCATACGCAGATCTTTCCGAGCCATTAATATTGACCCACCCACAGGTACAGACATTAAGAACGCGGTGTTACTCTTAAAATACTACAAGGCAGCTGCATTCTGAACTTGATGGTACACCTGCACAATTTCTCAAAGCAGGCCCCGCTTTGGCAGCAAGCATTTTATTGCCACTGGTCAAGGCATTTTGGGAGAACGAAACTTTTCCCAGGGTGGAAGGACGGAGTTATCTTTAAGCTACCAAAGGAAGGTGGTCTCAAGCATTATAACAACCAGCATAGTATCACCATTATGCTCGTATTTTCAAAGCTGATATCAACTTTAATCCTCGGAAATAATGTCCAGAATCGGTTTTTGCTCAAGGATCACAGTGGGATCCTTTCACAAGTTAAAGCATTTGGCAAATGGCACTGGTGCCATTAACCTTTAACCGAATGTGTAATTCACTTCCATCAAATGGAAAAATGGTTGGAGTAAGGATCAACGCCAAAAAGACAAAAATAATACACAAAAGCCGAAGCCAACAACAGTAGGTTATCTTAAGACAGGGAACAATAAAGGAAGCCACTCAGTTTATCTATTCGGGTAGTTATCTATCACTTGATGGTGGAACAGACCTGGAAATCAGCAATAGTACCTATAAATATAGCTCGTAGTGCTCTCGACATATTTTTTCCACTGAAGAAGCTTAAATAAATTTGGCTTCGTACTCAGTTGAATCCAACGTGAAATCTGACAACAGTTGTCTGTGTTACATCCTGAAGATCCGGTGGCCAAAAGCAATTAGGGCTGGTCAAACAAAAGTTTATGGTGACATTAATCAAAGAAAGTGGGGCTGGATTGGTTATAACTTCAGGAAGCCTCATTTCAACAAAGCAAGGCAGAGCTTTTAATGCAATCTTCAATGTGCAAGGCGAGTTGGATCATTGTCATGATGGAAGCACAGTCCCAGCACTTGCTGTCGAGGTCAAAACTGAGGTTTCTTGCCAGGAACAGACAGAGATTTAACGACCTGATTGCCGCCCTGGCCTCCAAGAGTAGAAAAGTGTTGCTGCCAACAACAGCTTACGGAAAACAACAAAAATAAAATGCACGACTGGGTCGCACATACTTGCTCTGTGGGTGCAATAGTACGACGAAAACAAACTTTTCGATCAATAAGAACAACTCATTTTTGAAAAATTTGGTAAAAACTAAAAAAAAATTTGGCTAAAACTGGAAGACTCGATATACGGGAGCTAACGTTAAGTAACCTTTAGTATATCAAATTTAGGTGTCGTCTTTTGGGTGATATAAATGATATAAATTTCCGCTTATGGCCAAATAAATAAAACTGATATTACTAATTTCCGCTATTGTCATGTGTAGCAAAAATCTAAAAATGCAGTTTTCTTTGAAGTATTCTATATATGTAACATACAAATTTTCTTAAAAATCGGGGGAGCCTTTTTTGAGTAAATTAGAAAAAATTGGCCAAAATCTAATGGCTCTTTGTATAGGAGCCACCATTTAAAAAAAAAGAAAATGAAAAAAAATCAATGCCATCTAAAAGGAAGCTGAAAGAAACTATACCAAACAAAGTTTGAGTGAATTCGATGCAACCGTTGACAACTTATGGCCATTTGATAAAAAGCCGTTAAGAGCAGATCTCCGTTATTTGCATTTTTAGCCAAAAACTGAAAACGCAGTTCTCTTAAAAACATTAAAAGAATATAACACACAAAGTTTAATCAAAATCGTTAGAGCCGTTTTCGAGCAAATTAGAAAAAACCAAAAAATGTTGGCTAAAACTTATCGGCTCGTTGTATGGAAGCCACCGTTTAGAAAGGCTTCAGTGAAAAATTTACAAAGCCATCCTATAGAAAACCATAAAAAACTATGTCAAACGAAATTTGAGTCAATTCAATCAAGCCGTTGTGAACTTATGGCTATTAGAAAAAAAGCCGTTAAAACCTGATTTTCGTTAGGACTATTTGAGCCGAAAGCTAAAAACGGAGTTTTGTTAGAAATGCTAAAAGTAAGCTAAATTTTGAGTTTAATCAAAATCGTTAGAGCTGCTTTCGAGAAAATTCAAATTGAAAAAAACCGTTACTTGAAAGGTACCAGTTTGAGCCGGGCTAAAACGAAATAAAAAAAACCTCGACAACCGTTTTTCTTCAAACTACTATATATCAAGTTTGAAGAAAATCCGTCAAGCAGTATAGGCTGTAGCATGACGTGAAAAAGCGCACATCCGCACAGACGCACAGACAGATCGACGGACGGTATGGCGAAAACCACTTTTTTGGGCTTCTCTATCATCGTAATATCATGTTTGATTAAAACCTCGATTTTTTTTTCTGCACGAAACCAATACTTGCCCTATTGAGCAAGTAAAAATCTAATTTACTGGACAAATTTCATCCAAATACTGATCCATTGGTCAAAACTAACCATCATAATTTAATTAGTACTAAAGAGACAGTAAAAGAAAATGTTATAAACAGAAAAGAAAATTATGAGCCATCAGTTAGTCACAAACAAAGAAATCGTAAAAGATGGAATTGGCCATCCAAAGTAAAGCGTTCTGAGAGAATCAGTAAACTGAAGAAGTAAGGCGGTGACTGGCTTTTGGGTAGAGTTTTTTTCAATATATTAAACTTATATATATATGTATATATTTTTTTTTTTTTTTTTGAAGGGAAATATTGTTGTATAATGAAATACTTTATTTTTTAAGTAGTTGGAATTCCAGGAGTTCATTGAATGGATTCATTTCATTTTTATATTTCAAAGTTGGGTGCACTAGCTTTAAGTATTCTGCTACCAACTTAAGTATTGAAGGATTATGTTTTTCCGGTCTCTCTGATTCCAACCAGCGAGCGTAAGGTTAGCACGTAAGAATTATAATAAGTGTTATAATAAAGATTATTAAGAATTGTAATTTAAATCTTTAATTTACATTAACAAATATAACAGTACGTAGAGTCAAACACAAAATATAACACCTTGTTCCTACAAAAAAGCAAGACCATAATAGAAGCATATAGTCACCACACTGTCAATACCAAGATCTGCTTCAGAATTTTGGAAAGGAATGAAATAAGTAAGTGGGGCTCAGCTTACATTACATGGCGTGTGTTCTTAAGACGTCAAATTTAAATAACCATTTTTCTTCGCTGCTTAATACGGAATGCAGCCTCATAAAGTTCCACTATGCAACGCCATATAACGTGGATAATTTTCTGGATTCGACCTTTTCAGAAGAAGGTAGCATTTGAAAGCATTGATAGAGGCGTACTTTTTCTAAACTATTGAATATCGGCTTTTCTTCCTAACTTATCAGAATTCTAAGAGCTCTAAATGCAAAAGATTCAATAGCCATTTGGAATGGAGAAACCCTTTCCGAAAATTTCAGCTCTTCAGGATGTGCGTTGAGTACCTACTCTGGTGTTCAACCTATTTATTGAGGATTTGGTGGAGGACTTGGGAGGAGGGGTGAACTTTGCGGGAGAAAATGTTCCGGGTTTTTTGTACGCTGATGACATCGTTCTTTTATCGGGATCTCCAGACCAACCCCACGAAATGATCGTCAACATTGGAAAATACTGCGATACATGGAATTTATCAGTAAACCTTAACAAGCCTATCATAATGATCTTCAGAAAAGGATACGGAAGATACGCTAGTAATGATAAATGGAAGAACCAGGAACAGGAAGTGTTAGTTGTTAAAGAAGTGAATTACCTCAGCGTGACCGTAACAAGTAACCTCTGCATGAAAAAACACGTCAAGTCAAAACTTCAAGAGGCGAAGGCTGTCGTCTTTTACACTTTATTTTTCCTAAGTGTGCGTTGTTAGAAGGAACGATAAGAGACAGAGATCAGTTCCGTCGTTGGTGAACCTATCATACCATGATATAGAGGCTCTAGCTGCGAACTATAAATATACTGATTCACGCTTAAATTGGAGTTATGCATTGAGTTCATGACCGTTATTTGTATGACGCTACCACATGGAGGTTTTCAGTTTGAATAAGTTGATATATTAGCTGGTTTTGGAAATCGCAGCAAAACAAACATAACAAAGTGATGTATGGACAGGACAAGCTGTATTCAAAATGTGAAATTAAATTACCTAATGTAAAAATTAAATGTAAATATTGCTAAGTTATTTTTATGGAAACACTTACCAATACGTTCCTTACACGACTATGAGGAAATATGTTAATTATTGTCAAATTAGCGACCTATTTGAAAAATGGGAAATAAATAAGCTTTTGATTTTTTACTATTACCATATTTCAAACCTCTTTGCACATATTCAAACAAACGCACAATTTTGACCATGGACGGCTTCAAATCGAAAAAACGCTGTTAAATTTCGTTGAGCACGGAGCAGTGAGTAGGAGATCGACAACATGCCGTCTATCAACACCCAAGACGCAAGACGTTCCAATGAATGGATTGAAGCAGTATAATATAGAGCGTTGCTTAGAACCCAGGCTTGTCGTATACATCGTCGCTGCCGACGCTCAGCATTTTGGTATCGGTGTTACCACCACTTTTCTGCATATTTCGGAAGGATTGGAAAAGTGATTAGCATTGTTATACAAAGTTCGATTTTCTCAAAGAATATCGCCGACAAACCATAAGGTCCGCTTTGCTTGGAATACGGTCAAAGAGTCGCTTTAGAAACATGAAAGATGGCGCACCCTGTAGACAAATAAAAAAACGAAAACCATTTAAAGCTACGAAAGTCTATATTATTTTACAGATTAAGTATTAAATATTTAAAAAAAGTAAAATCGATTCGAATGGAAAAACTTTTCAGGCGTCGTCACCTATTTCTTTTGTAAGAAAAATAACTCAATTAATTAAAGAGTATGGGCAACTAAACGCAGAAATTCATCTTGCAAAAGGTAGGTTTGTAAAAACAAATTATCTTAATTTAATATATTTTGAAGATATATAATTATTTCCTGCTGTTTGTTCTTCAGAAGTAACAAAGGAAATAAATTTAATTTTAAAAATCAATCAATTACTGCATTGATTGCAGTATTTTTTTACTGGTCGAGTCTTTAAGTCTTTTGAAAGTCGTTATAAAATACCCGCCGTTTAGACAACCTAACGCATTCTCATGCAGTTGTTTCGATATTGTGCTGGAATAGGTAATACACAACAGCGATTACAGGACATTACTCGTAGGTTAATTTTTTAACAAATCAACACAATTACCTAGGTTTGCTAGCGGCATTGACGTTATAAGAAGAACAAAGTGATTGGAAACCGATGCATTGTCTGCCATCTTAGAGCTTCAGCAAGAATAATGACTGCAAGGTTTAACTCCAGCATTCGCAAATGCAAATTCAGCACCGTCCAGTTTTACGCTCCGATCAATGATGCAACAACAAAACGATCTATGCTCAACACAACTCAAGAAGTGCCCACAATGGAGTCGTACGTACTCCACATTTTTTAAACAATTTTCACTGAAAAACATACATTTATATGCATATAATAGATGATAAAACATATATCGCATCATGTATAGTCTTTTTTATACATTTGTATCCTGACCTAATTTCTAAAAGGATTTTATTAGCACGTTGCTCTTTTGTTTTGCATGGAATGTCAAAAATTCGCACGTATTTATTAACAGTTGGCCAACTCGTCCGTCGCCGTTTTCGGCTGCACAACATTGAATTCGTGTGTATTCAATGTATTGATATGCAATACGGATGCGTTTGCGGATCCGGCTCCGGCTCCATTGTGTTCCAGCAGTCAGTCTACACTCTACAGCAACGTTGCGAAAGTAGACATCACTATCATCACTGAATGCCAAAGCTGGCGCGCACAACGAAGGCGCGTTATGGGTAGGCATGGTTTTTGACTGCAAAACAATAATGGTAATATGCTTCTCGATTTTTGCAACGCTTGCCTGTTAGTGATTGGTGACACACTGTTTCCACTCAAAACCTGATAGAGTAACCTGCGTCTCTCCTGATAGTGGAACACAAAACCAAAGCAACCACGATATTATACAAAATTGATGGAGGAAAAAACTGGTTTTATAGACCCTTGATCTGAAAAGGTACAAACGCAATCAAGAGATAGAGACCTCTGAATATCCTAAGACACCTGGTATTAAATTATACACCCCAGAGCACTAAAAATAAGTAAATAAATAAAACTGATGTTGATTCACAATGTAGTCCTGACCCCTAATGTGGGAGACGATTGGACAAATGGACAGTGATGCTGAAAAAAGAGGAAACGCAAGGTAGCTTTATATACAAAATTAACTAGGACATTGTATAGATCAGCAAGGAATTCAAACTGTTCTATTTTTGCACTATCAGTTCTCGAGAGTAAGAAACTTATATCATGCATTAACTTACAATCAGAGATTGTTCACTGGCTACATCATTTAGTGCAGGTGTTAGTTGTTAGTAAGCAAAATATACAAATAGCATACCACAAGTACAAAAAAGAAAAAAAAAATAAATAAACAAAAACATCTATACAAAATAGATACAAAAACATTGAGAACATACAAAATATAAGCTATGAGGGTGGTGCAGTGGTTTAAAATATTAAATTTATTTGAGTTAAAAAGCTTGCACATATGCACATGCGGGTAAGAGGTTCATTCATGCCATAATTAGTACGGTGTTGGGGACAACGTAATAGCTCTAATCTACTAAGATGATGAGCACCTCCGCGATAATGAAAACCTACACATGACAGAAGATCGGGTGAGTCCAAAGATCCCGTAAAAAGTTGGTGAATAAAACTAGCATCATTGTTAATACGCCTTTATGACAAAGTTTGAATTTGTAGAAGTTGAATCCGTTGTTCTCAAGGTGGAAGGTTGTAAGGATCTGCCCAGAAGAGACCTTTTAAAGCAAATCGTTTTAAATTACGCTGAACTGCCTCTATCCTATAGATTTATGAACTTCGTAGAAAGGCGACCATACATGTGATGCATATTCTAGATGGGAAGAACATGACAGTTATACTAAGCTAGGGTTACATAGGGTTTTTTAAATTCCTTCGACCATCTTTTAACAAATCCCAACATTAGCTTTTTTAACAATAAAGTTGATGTGTTCCGTGAAACTCAAGTCTGGGCTAAAGTTTACTCCCAGATTTTAAAACTAAAACGCGATGCAAGACTAGTTGTGAAATGTAATAGTCGTGTGTACTTGGTACCCGTTTCCTTGAAAATTTTATTGTTTGGCATTTCGCTGGATTCAGGCTCAAAAATTCTTGCTACACCAGATAGCAAATCTGTCGATGTCGGCTTGCAATTCTACGCGGTCATTAGCCTGGTTACCAAATTTGAAAATTTTCATATCATCAGCGAAAACAAGGATATCACTAGAATCGAAGTTACGTCATTGATAGCGAGTATAAACGTTAACGGACCAAGATGGCTGCCTTTTGGGACTTCTGATTTTGCTGCGAAAAAGTTAGAAAACGAATTTTTGAACATAACTATGTATGATCTGTTTCGGAGATATGAATAGTTTCAATTACAAATCTTACAGGGAAACCTAAAGCTTTCAATTTGAAAATGATGATTTCATGTGAGAGTTGGTCAATAGCTTTTGAGAAATCTGTTTAGATATAATCCACCTCATGTCCACTCTGTAATGCCCTTGAGCACTTGTTCATAAAGGTTAATAAATTTGTGACAGTAGACGGCTTCTGCACGAAGCCGTGTTGTTGATGGCAGATTAAATGTTTGCAGAAATACATGATACTATCACAAACTACTTGTTCGAAAAGCTTTGGAATAGAAGACAGTTTAGAAATCGGTCTGTAGTTATTGATATCGGACTTATTACCCTTTTTGAAGAAGGGAGTAATGAATGAATCGTTTCATACTTGAGGAAATTTACCGGACTTAAGGGAGAACTTGGAAAAGAATTGCAAGGGAGAAGGTGAAACGAAGGAACATTTTTTTAATATTATAGGAGGAATGTCATCAGGACCGGTAGAGTAATCATCTTTCAGCTATGAAATGCAAAACTTCATCATTACGATCAATTTGAATGTTGTTAAAAGTGGCTTGGAAGAAATTACGAGAGTAATCAAAGAAATCAAAGTCTATATTGACAGATTTTTCAACAAAAGACTTACTAAAATACTTTGCAAACGCATTGCATATCTCAGGTGAGCTTGTCAAAGCGGAATCTTTGTAAACAAAGTTCACTGGATACCCATCAGACTTCTTCTTTAAATTTACAAACTTCCAAAATCTCTTTGGATTTGGATCAATCTTCAACGAAATTTCCATTTCCTTCACATATTCTGCATGTAGGTTTCTAGAAAGTAAATTTAACTCTTCAAAAAGTGCAAGGAACACATTTTGATCAGAAAATTGAAAGACTTTTAATGTAAGACTTAAAAGCCTTGTTCCGTTTGTTGCGTAGAGATCTAAGCTCTTTCATGTACCACGGATGGCTGGAGTTGATATTTTTAGATATTTTAAGAGGAATTGAATTTATCAAGCAGCTATTGAAAATTTCGTAGAATTGTGTAACTGTGTCGTAAATGTAAGAGCAAACATGAATATTCGAAATATTAGAAGCACTCAAATTGTCGTAAAGTAATTGAAAGTCAGCTTTACGGAAATCAAGTGAATAAGAAGAGTCTTCAGCATTACTGTTGTTAAGTAAATTGCTGCTCATATCAAAAAATATATCCAATGGAGGATATATAGCTTACTTGCTGTAAGTCATAAGGGGTTATGTTGTCCAAAAGAAGAAGTTTCTGTTGCGAAGAAGTTAAGGAAGCTTCTAAATAGGACTCGTCTTCAGTAATGTTAGGTAAATTAAAGTCACCCAAATGTAAAATGTTGCTATTTAAACTGGCAATATCAATCTTATGATCAAGAATTAACGATAGCTCCGCAAAAACAGACGCAGAACTTTTCGGTTTAATATAAACATTAATAATAAAAAGATCATTTGATTGAAAAGAAACCTTAACACAAATGAGTTCAAATGAAACATTAAAGGTAAAATATACAAGGGAAGATGAGATACAATTACGAACAGCAATCAAAACGCCACCGCCCACTTCCTTCGGCTTATCCACATGAAGGTCCTTTCTTAAACAGAAAACTCATCGTCGAAATTTTTTTTGTCCAAAAATGAACTCTTTCTTGATACGAATAGAAGCCTTTAAAAAAGTGTCAATAGAATACCAGTTTAGAAGATAAAAGGAGCATTTCAGTTTACAACGAAGAGAGCGGAAACGATAATTATCAAATGCCGGGCATGGCATACGCAGATCTTTCCGAGCCATTAATATTGACCCACCCACAGGTACAGACATTAAGAACGCGGTGTTACTCTTAAAATACTACAAGGCAGCTGCATTCTGAACTTGATGGTACACCTGCACAATTTCTCAAAGCAGGCCCCGCTTTGGCAGCAAGCATTTTATTGCCACTGGTCAAGGCATTTTGGGAGAACGAAACTTTTCCCAGGGTGGAAGGACGGAGTTATCTTTAAGCTACCAAAGGAAGGTGGTCTCAAGCATTATAACAACCAGCATAGTATCACCATTATGCTCGTATTTTCAAAGCTGATATCAACTTTAATCCTCAGAAATAATGTCCAGAATCGGTTTTTGCTCAAGGATCACAGTGGGATCCTTTCACAAGTTAAAGCATTTGGCAAATGGCACTGGTGCCATTAACCTTTAACCGAATGTGTAATTCACTTCCATCAAATGGAAAAATGGTTGGAGTAAGGATCAACGCCAAAAAGACAAAAATAATACACAAAAGCCGAAGCCAACAACAGTAGGTTATCTTAAGACAGGGAACAATAAAGGAAGCCACTCAGTTTATCTATTCGGGTAGTTATCTATCACTTGATGGTGGAACAGACCTGGAAATCAGCAATAGTACCTATAAATATAGCTCGTAGTGCTCTCGACATATTTTTTCCACTGAAGAAGCTTAAATAAATTTGGCTTCGTACTCAGTTGAATCCAACGTGAAATCTGACAACAGTTGTCTGTGTTACATCCTGAAGATCCGGTGGCCAAAAACAATTAGGGCTGGTCAAACAAAAGTTTATGATGACATTAATCAAAGAAAGTGGGGCTGGATTGGTTATAACTTCAGGAAGCCTCATTTCAACAAAGCAAGGCAGAGCTTTTAATGCAATCTTCAATGTGCAAGGCGAGTTGGATCATTGTCATGATGGAAGCACAGTCCCAGCACTTGCTGTCGAGGTCAAAACTGAGGTTTCTTGCCAGGAACAGACAGAGATTTAACGACCTGATTGCCGCCCTGGCCTCCAAGAGTAGAAAAGTGTTGCTGCCAACAACAGCTTACGGAAAACAACAAAAATAAAATGCACGACTGGGTCGCACATACTTGCTCTGTGGGTGCAATAGTACGACGAAAACAAACTTTTCGATCAATAAGAACAACTCATTTTTGAAAAATTTGGTAAAAACTAAAAAAAAAAATTGGCTAAAACTGAAAGACTCGATATACGGGAGCTAACGTTAAGTATATCAAATTTAGGTGTCGTCTTTTGGGTGATATAAATGATATAAATTTCCGCTTATGGCCAAATAAATAAAACTGATATTACTAATTTCCGCTATTGTCATGTGTAGCAAAAATCTAAAAATGCAGTTTTCTTTGAAGTATTCTATATATGTAACATACAAATTTTCTTAAAAATCGGGGGAGCCTTTTTTGAGTAAATTAGAAAAAATTGGCCAAAATCTAATGGCTCTTTGTATAGGAGCCACCATTTAAAAAAAAGAAAATGAAAAAAAATCAATGCCATCTAAAAGGAAGCTGAAAGAAACTATACCAAACAAAGTTTGAGTGAATTCGATGCAACCGTTGACAACTTATGGCCATTTGATAAAAAGCCGTTAAGAGCAGATCTCCGTTATTTGCATTTTTAGCCAAAAACTGAAAAAGCAGTTCTCTTAAAAACATTAAAAGAATATAACACACAAAGTTTAATCAAAATCGTTAGAGCCGTTTTCGAGCAAATTAGAAAAAACCAAAAAATGTTGGCTAAAACTTATCGGCTCGTTGTATGGAAGCCACCGTTTAGAAAGGCTTCAGTGAAAAACTTACAAAGCCATCCTATAGAAAACCATAAAAAACTATGTCAAACGAAATTTGAGTCAATTCAATCAAGCCGTTGTGAACTTATGGCTATTAGAAAAAAAGCCGTTAAAACCTGATTTTCGTTAGGACTATTTGAGCCGAAAGCTAAAAACGGAGTTTTGTTAGAAATGCTAAAAGTAAGCTAAATTTTGAGTTTAATCAAAATCGTTAGAGCTGCTTTCGAGAAAATTCAAATTGAAAAAAACCGTTACTTGAAAGGTACCAGTTTGAGCCGGGCTAAAACGAAATAAAAAAAACCTCGACAACCGTTTTTCTTCAAACTACTATATATCAAGTTTGAAGAAAATCCGTCAAGCAGTATAGGCTGTAGCATGACGTGAAAAAGCGCACATCCGCACAGACGCACAGACAGATCGACGGACGGTATGGCGAAAACCACTTTTTTGGGCTTCTCTATCATCGTAATATCATGTTTGATTAAAACCTCGATTTTTTTTTCTGCACGAAACCAATACTTGCCCTATTGAGCAAGTAAAAATCTAATTTACTGGACAAATTTCATCCAAATACTGATCCATTGGTCAAAACTAACCATCATAATTTAATTAGTACTAAAGAGACAGTAAAAGAAAATGTTATAAACAGAAAAGAAAATTATGAGCCATCAGTTAGTCACAAACAAAGAAATCGTAAAAGATGGAATTGGCCATCCAAAGTAAAGCGTTCTGAGAGAATCAGTAAACTGAAGAAGTAAGGCGGTGACTGGCTTTTGGGTAGAGTTTTTTTCAATATATTAAACTTATATATATATGTATATATTTTTTTTTTTTTTTCTGAAGGGAAATATTGTTGTATAATGAAATACTTTATTTTTTAAGTAGTTGGAATTCCAGGAGTTCATTGAATGGATTCATTTCATTTTTATATTTCAAAGTTGGGTGCACTAGCTTTAAGTATTCTGCTACCAACTTAAGTATTGAAGGATTATGTTTTTCCGGTCTCTCTGATTCCAACCAGCGAGCGTAAGGTTAGCACGTAAGAATTATAATAAGTGTTATAATAAAGATTATTAAGAATTGTAATTTAAATCTTTAATTTACATTAACAAATATAACAGTACGTAGAGTCAAACACAAAATATAACACCTTTCCTACAAAAAAGCAAGACCATAATAGAAGCGTATAGTCACCACGCTGTCAATACGAAGATCTGCTTCAGAATTTTGGAAAGGAATGAAATAAGTAAGTGGGGCTCAGCTTACATTACATGGCGTGTGGTCTTAAGTCGTCAAATTTAAATAACTATTTTTCTTCGCTGCTTAATACGGAATGCAGCCTCATAAAGTTCCACTATGCAACGCCATATAACGTGGATAATTTTCTGGATTCGACCTTTTCAGAAGAAGGTAGCATTTGAAAGCATTGATAGAGGCGTACTTTTTCTAAACTATTGAATATCGGCTTTTCTTCCTAACTTATCAGAATTCTAAGAGCTCTAAATGCAAAAGATTCAATAGCCATTTGGAATGGAGAAACCCTTTCCAAAAATTTCAGCTCTTCAGGATGTGCGTTGAGTACCTACTCTGGTGTTCAACCTATTTATTGAGGATTTGGTGGAGGACTTGGGAGGAGGGGTGAACTTTGCGGGAGAAAATGTTCCGGGTTTTCTGTACGCTGATGACATCGTTCTTTTATCGGGATCTCCAGACCAACCCCACGAAATGATCGTCAACATTGGAAAATACTGCGATACATGGAATTTATCAGTAAACCTTAACAAGCCTATCATAATGATCTTCAGAAAAGGATACGGAAGATACGCTAGTAATGATAAATGGAAGAACCAGGAACAGGAAGTGTTAGTTGTTAAAGAAGTGAATTACCTCAGCGTGACCGTAACAAGTAACCTCTGCATGAAAAAACACGTCAAGTCAAAACTTCAAGAGGCGAAGGCTGTCGTCTTTTACACTTTATTTTTCCTAAGTGTGCGTTGTTAGAAGGAACGATAAGAGACAGAGATCAGTTCCGTCGTTGGTGAACCTATCATACCATGATATAGAGGCTCTAGCTGCGAACTATAAATATACTGATTCACGCTTAAATTGGAGTTATGCATTGAGTTCATGACCGCAATTTGTATGACGCTACCACATGGAGGTTTTCAGTTTGGATAAGTTGATATATTAGCTGGTTTTGGAAATCGCAGCAAAACAAACATAACAAAGTGATGTATGGACAGGACAAGCTGTATTCAAAATGTGAAATTAAATTACCTAATGTAAAAATTAAATGTAAATATTGCTAAGTTATTTTTATAGAAACACTTACCAATACGTTCCTTACACGACTATGAAGAAATATGTTAATTATTGTCAAATTAGCGACCTATTTGAAAAATGGGAAATAAATAAGCTTTTGATTTTTTACTATTACCATATTTCAAACCTCTTTGCACATATTCAAACAAACGCACAATTTTGACCATGGACGGCATCAAATCGAAAAAACGCTGTTAAATTTTGTTGAGCACGGAGCAGTGAGTAGGAGATCGACAACATGCCGTCTATCAACACCCAAGACGCAAGACGTTCCAATGAATGGATTGAAGCAGTATAATATAGAGCGTTGCTTAGAACCCAGGCTTGTCGTATACATCGTCGCTGCCGACGCTCAGCATTTTGGTATCGGTGTTACCACGACTTTTCTGCATATTTCGGAAGGATTGGAAAAGTGATTAGCATTGTTATACAAAGTTCGATTTTCTCAAAGAATATCGCCGACAAACCATAAGCTCCGCTTTGCTTGGAATACGGTCAAAGAGTCGCTTTAGAAACATGAAAGATGGCGCACCCTGTAGACAAATAAAAAAACGAAAACCATTTAAAGCTACGAAAGTCTATATTATTTTACAGATTAAGTATTAAATCTATATATATAAAAATGGATCGCAAAAATGTATGTTCCCTCATAACTTTCGAACGACTCGGCAAAAGTGGATAATTCTTTATTTTGTGGTTTTGTTATTGGCAGTAGAAGGTTTGTACAAAAGAAAATTTTAAAAAATCGGTTTGCCATGAATGCATTTTAAGTGCATTTTGTCAAATTAAAAACAAATATTTTGGAAGGATATTTTGAGGATGTCTACGAAGGTTTCTATGAAGATCGGTCAAACATCGGTGAAGTAGTTTGTCAGAAATGCATTTTTGGTGCATTTTGTCACAAATCTTCAGAATTGCTAACAATTCGAATGCATAGTTTTAGCATAATGAAAATTAAATTTGATTTAGTTACTTTACTGGATTGCAATGCACCTTTAATATTTTGGAAAAGTGGGCGAATAGGGAAAAATCAAAGTATTTTCGACAATGAATTAAAGTTATATATTTGTACGATCAAATCAATTTTAGAGTTTTATTTATATACAGGAAGAGGCAATACGTCGCGAGGCTTATTGCCTTTTACATTGTGCATCAAAAAGCAATGTAATAAGCAGAATATTCAACCAAACAATCTCTTTGTGTTAGCATTGAAACGCATGCCGGGTAATTTTTCTTTGAATTTGTATTGAAACAAGCAAACAAATTTTTAGGCGGGAGGCGTTACGAAGTTTGTGTTTTTCTCCTGGAGAGATGTTAATTGCGTGTTCGAGAGTCGGCAAACTATCGGCACTATTTTGTTTTCTCTCCAGATGGAAAAATAAAATGAACGACTGGGCCGCAAAAATTTGGTCTAACGTGTGACAGTGGTCTTGGGGCTTGAGATTTTGATAAAAATAAATTTTTCGGCTGAAGAAGGAATTCGAATATTTCACGGTAAGTCCAGGATTGGGATCAAGTGTACACTGATAAGCATTATCAGAAGGGCTGAATAACTTCTTTGTTTTGACAGGTTTATCACTTTCTATACATCAAACGCATCAAAATATACCACTGATTTTAATTTACTACTACTGTGATAGTGAAGCTTAGCGTGCATAAATAGTAAAACAAAGAATTCAGCAATTTCAAAAATGTTAAAAAAGGCGGTACGGAGTTCGCCGGGTCAGCTAGTATTTAAAAAAAGTAAAATCGATTCGAATGGAAAAACTTTTCAGGCGTCGCCGTCGTCACCTATTTCTTTTGTAAGAAAAATAACTCAATTAATTAAAGAGTATGGGCAACTAAATGCAGAAATTCATCTTGCAAAAGGTAGGTTTGTAAAAACAAATTATCTTAATTTAATATATTTTGAAGATATATAATTATTTGCTGCTGTTTTTTCTGCAGAAGTAACAAAGGAAATAAATTTAATTTTAAAAATCAATCAATTACTGCATTGATTGCAGTATTTTTTAACTGGTCGAGTCTTTAAGTCTTTTGAAAGTCGTTATAAAATACCCGCCGTTTAGACAACCTAACGCATTCTCATGCAGTTGTTTCGATATTGTGCTGGAATAGGTAATACACAACAGCGATTACAGGACATTACTCGTAGTTTAATTTTTTAACAAATCAACACAATTACCTAGGTTTGCTAGCGGCATTGACGTTATAAGAAGAACAAAGTGATTGGAAACCGATGCATTGTCTGCCATCTTAGAGCTTCAGCAAGAATAATGACTGCAAGGTTTAACTCCAGCATTCGCAAATGCAAATTCAGCACCGTCCAGTTTTACGCTCCGATCAATGATGCAACAACAAAACGATCTATGCTCAACACAACTCAAGAAGTGCCCACAATGGAGTCGTACGTACTCCACATTTTTTAAACAATTTTCACTGAAAAACATACATTTATATGCATATAATAGATGATAAAACATATATCGCATCATGTATAGTCTTTTTTATACATTTGTATCCTGACCTAATTTCTAAAAGGATTTTATTAGCACGTTGCTCTTTTGTTTTGCATGGAATGTCAAAAATTCGCACGTATTTATTAACAGTTGGCCAACTCGTCCGTCGCCGTTTTCGGCTGCACAACATTGAATTCGTGTGTATTCAATATATTGATATGCAATACGGATGCGTTTGCGGATCCGGCTCCGGCTCCATTGTGTTCCAGCAGTCAGTCTACACTCTACAGCAACGTTGCGAAAGTAAACATCACTATCATCACTGAATGCCAAAGCTGGCGCGCACAACGAAGGCGCGTTATGGGTAGGCATGGATTTTGACTGCAAAACAATAATGGTAATATGCTTCTCGATTTTTGCAACGCTTGCCTGTTAGTGGTTGGTGACACCCTGTTTCCACTCAAAACCTGATAGAGTAACCTGCGTCTCTCCTGATAGTGGAACACAAAACCAAAGCAACCACGATATTATACAAAATTGAGTGAGGAAAAAACTGGTTTTATAGACCCTGGATCTGAAAAGGTACAAACGCAATCAAGAGATAGAGGCCTCTGAATATCCTAAGACACCTGGTATTAAATTATACACCCCAGAGCACTAAAAATAAGTAAATAAATAAAACTGATGTTCACCAGAATGATTCACAATGTAGTCCTGACCCCTAATGTGGGAGACGATTGGACAAATGGACAGTGATGCTGAAAAAAGAGGAAACGCAAGGTAGCTTTATATACAAAATTAACTAGGACATTGTATAGATCAGCAAGGAATTCAAACTGTTCTATTTTTGCACTATCAGTTCTCGAGAGTAAGAAACTTATATCATGCATTAACTTACAATCAGAGATTGTTCACTGGCTACATCATTTAGTGCAGGTGTTAGTTGTTAGTAAGCAAAATATACAAATAGCATACCACAAGTACAAAAAAGAAAAAAAAAAAATAAATAAACAAAAACATCTATACAAAATAGATACAAAAACATTGAGAACATACAAAATATAAGCTATGAGGGTGGTGCAGTGGTTTAAAATATTAAATTTATTTGAGTTAAAAAGCTTGCACATATGCACATGCGGGTAAGAGGTTCATTCATGCCATAATTAGTATGGTGTTGGGGACAACGTAATAGCTCTAATCTACTAAGATGATGAGCACCTCCGCGATAATGAAAACCTACACATGACAGAAATGTGTCGTAAATGTAAGAGCAAACATGAATATTCGAAATATTAGAAGCACTCAAATTGTCGTAAAGTAATTGAAAGTCAGCTTTACGGAAATCAAGTGAATAAGAAGAGTCTTCAGCATTACTGTTGTTAAGTAAATTGCTGCTCATATCAAAAAATATATCCAATGGAGGATATATAGCTTACTTGCTGTAAGTCATAAGGGGTTATGTTGTCCAAAAGAAGAAGTTTCTGTTGCGAAGAAGTTAAGGAAGCTTCTAAATAGGACTCGTCTTCAGTAATGTTAGGTAAATTAAAGTCACCCAAATGTAAAATGTTGCTATTTAAACTGGCAATATCAATCTTATGATCAAGAATTAACGATAGCTCCGCAAAAACAGACGCAGAACTTTTCGGTTTAATATAAACATTAATAATAAAAAGATCATTTGATTGAAAAGAAACCTTAACACAAATGAGTTCAAATGAAACATTAAAGGTAAAATATACAAGGGAAGATGAGATACAATTACGAACAGCAATCAAAACGCCACCGCCCACTTCCTTCGGCTTATCCACATGACGGTCCTTTCTTAAACAGAAAACTCATCGTCGAAATTTTTTTTGTCCAAAAATGAACTCTTTCTTGATACGAATAGAAGCCTTTAAAAAAGTGTCAATAGAATACCAGTTTAGAAGATAAAAGGAGCATTTCTGTTTACAACGAAGAGAGCGAAAACGATAATTATCAAATGCCGGGCATGGCATACGCAGATCTTCCCGAGCCATTAATATTGACCCACCCACAGGTACAGACATTAAGAACGCGGTGTTACTCTTAAAATACTACAAGGCAGCTGCATTCTGAACTTGATGGTACACCTGCACAATTTCTCAAAGCAGGCCCCGCTTTGGCAGGAAGCATTTTATTGCCACTGGTCAAGGCATTTCGGGAGAACGAAACTTTTCCCAGGGTGGAAGGACGGAGTTATCTTTAAGCTACCAAAAGAAGGTGGTCTCAAGCATTATAACAACCAGCATAGTATCACCATTATGCTCGTATTTTCAAAGCTGATATCAACTTTAATCCTCGGAAATAATGTCCAGAATCGGTTTTTGCTCAAGGATCACAGTGGGATCCTTTCACAAGTTAAAGCATTTGGCAAATGGCACTGGTGCCATTAACCTTTAACCGAATGTGTAATTCACTTCAATCAAAAATGGAAAAATGGTTGGAGTAAGGATCAACGCCAAAAAGACAAAAATAATACACAAAAGCCGAAGCCAACAACAGTAGGTTATCTTAAGACAGGGAACAATAAAGGAGTTCCCTGTTTATCTATTCGGGTAGTTATCTATCACTCGATGGTGGAACAGACTTGGAAATCAGCAATAGTACCTATAAATATAGCTCGTAGTGCTCTCGACATATTTTTTCCACTGAAGAAGCTTAAATAAATTTGGCTTCGTACTCAGTTGAATCCAACGTGAAATCTGACAACAGTTGTCTGTGTTACATCCTTAAGAGACGGTGGCCAAAAACAACTAGGGCTGGTCAAACAAAAGTTTATGATGACATTAATCAAAGTAAGTGGGGCTGGATTGGTTATAACTTCAGGAAGCCTCATTTCAACAAAGCAAGGCAGAGCTTTTAATGCAATCTTCAATGTGCAAGGCGAGTTGGATCATTGTCATGATGGAAGCACAGTTCCAGCACTTGCTGTCGAGGTCAAAACTGAGGTTTCTTGCCAGGAACAGACAGAGATTTAACGACCTGATTGCCGCCCTGGCCTCCAAGAGTAGAAAAGTGTTGCTGCCAACAGCAGCTTACGGAAAACAACAAAAATAAAATGCACGACTGGGTCGCACGTACTAACTCTGTGGGTGCAATAGTACGACGAAAACAAACTTTTCGATCAATAAGAACAACTCATTTTTGAAAAATTTGGTAAAAACTAAAAAAAAAATTGGCTAAAACTGAAAGACTCGATATACGGGAGCTAACGTTAAGTAACCTTTAGTATATCAAATTTAGGTGTCGTCTTTTGGGTGATATAAATGATATAAATTTCCGCTTATGGCCAAATAAATAAAACTGATATTACTAATTTCCGCTATTGTCATGTGTAGCAAAAATCTAAAAATGCAGTTTTCTTTGAAGTATTCTATATATGTAACATACAAATTTTCTTAAAAATCGGGGGAGCCTTTTTTGAGTAAATTAGAAAAAATTGGCCAAAATCTAATGGCTCTTTGTATAGGAGCCACCATTTAAAAAAAAGAAAATGAAAAAAAATCAATGCCATCTAAAAGGAAGCTGAAAGAAACTATACCAAACAAAGTTTGAGTGAATTCGATGCAACCGTTGACAACTTATGGCCATTTGATAAAAAGCCGTTAAGAGCAGATCTCCGTTATTTGCATTTTTAGCCAAAAACTGAAAACGCAGTTCTCTTAAAAACTCTTAAAAGAATATAACACACAAAGTTTAATCAAAATCGTTAGAGCCGTTTTCGAGAAAATTAGAAAAAACCAAAAAATGTTGGCTAAAACTTATCGGCTCGTTGTATGGAAGCCACCGTTTAGAAAGGCTTCAGTGAAAAATTTACAAAGCCATCCTATAGAAAACTATAAAAAACTATGTCGAACGAAATTTGAGTCGATTCAATCAAGCCGTTGTGAACTTATGGCTATTTGAAATAAAATGCACGACTGGGTCGCACGAACTTGCTCTAATGTGTGGCAGTGGTCTTGGGGCTTGAGATTTTGATAAAAATGAATTTTTCAAAATTCTTAAATAAATACTTAAACTAATTTGAGCTGAAAAAAAAGTACGCCATTTCATTTCTTTTATAAATTTGAATTTATGAGAATAAATTTATAAAAATCTGTGTAGCGGTTTTTGAGAAAAAAAGTTTTTTTTGAAAAACTTTTTGAAAAAAATTTTCAAAAAAAGTTCAAAAACGCCAGTTCATAGGCATTCATCAAATACATTTATTTAAAATTTTTAGAAAAAAATTTAATAAGCAGTTTTCAAAATATGATTTTTTAAAATTTTTTTTAAAAAAATGCTTTTAAAAATACAAAAAAATATTTTTCAAAAATATTGGTATGCAATACAAATTGAGCTACCTACAGCTATATGTATGTGAAATTACGAAAGAATGGGTATAGTCGTTTTCGAGTTAGTCGAAAGCAAAAAAAAAAACGGTCCTATGGAAAGTACCGTTCTTAGCCATTTTTTAAAACTTTTTTTTCTGCCATATGATTGGTCGTACCTAAAAAGCAACACTGATTTTTTTAAATAAAAATCGTTAGAGCCGTTTTTGAGAAAAATAAGCTTTAAAATAACGGTTGTATGGCAGGTACCGTTATTTTTTGAGCTAAAAAAAAAATTTCAATTTCCTCTCTGTACAATACCTAAAAAAGTCTATATACCAAGTTTGAAGCAATTCGGCACACCCGTTTGGGCTGTAGGTCTACATACAGACAGACAGACAGACAGACATACAGACGGACAGAATTTTTAGACCATCTTTTTTCGTCTTCGCTATCATCGTAATGTCATGTTTGATTGTTATCTCAAAACTTTTTTTTTCGACGAATGCATAACTTGCCTTATAGTACCTATAATTGCAAGTAAAAAAGCCGTTAAAACCTGATTTTCGTTAGGACTATTTGAGCCGAAAACGAAAAACGCAGTTTTGTTAGAAATGCTAAAAGTAAGCTAAATTTTGAGTTTAATCAAAATCTTTAGAGCCGTTTTCGAGAAAATTCAAATTGAAAAAAACCGTTACTTGAAAGATACCAGTTTGAGCCGGGCTAAAACGAAATAAAAAAAATCTCGACAACCGTTTTTCTTCAAACTACTATACATATATCAAGTTTGAAGAAAATCCGTCAAGCGGTATAGGCTGTAGCATGACGTGAAAAAGCGCAAATCCGCACAGACGCACAGACAGATCGAGGGACGGTATGGCGAAAACCACTTTTTTGGGCTTCTCTATCATCGTAATATCATGTTTGATTAAAACCTCGATTTTTTTTTCTGCACGAAACCAATACTTGCCCTATTGAGCAAGTAAAAATCTAATTTACTGGACAAATTTCATCCAAATACTGATCCATTGGTCAAAACTAACCATCATAATTTAATTAGTACTAAAGAGACAGTAAAAGAAAATGTTATAAACAGAAAAGAAAATTATGAGCCATCAGTAAGTCACAAACAAAGAAATCGTAAAAGATGGAATTGGCCATCCAAAGTAAAGCGTTCTGAGAGAATCAGTAAACTGAAGAAGTAAGGCGGTGACTGGCTTTTGGGTAGAGTTTTTTTCAATATATTAAACTTATATATATATGTATATATTTTTTTTTTTTTCTGAAGGGAAATATTGTTGTATAATGAAATACTTTATTTTTTAAGTAGTTGGAATTCCAGGAGTTCATTGAATGGATTCATTTCATTTTTATATTTCAAAGTTGGGTGCACTAGCTTTAAGTATTCTGCTACCAACTTAAGTATTGAAGGATTATGTTTTTCCGGTCTCTCTGATTCCAACCAGCGAGCGTAAGGTTAGCACGTAAGAATTATAATAAGTGTTATAATAAAGATTATTAAGAATTGTAATTTAAATCTTTAATTTACATTAACAAATATAACAGTACGTAGAGTCAAACACAAAATATAACACCTTTCCTACAAAAAAGCAAGACCATAATAGAAGCGTATAGTCACCACGCTGTCAATACGAAGATCTGCTTCAGAATTTTGGAAAGGAATGAAATAAGTAAGTGGGGCTCAGCTTACATTACATGGCGTGTGGTCTTAAGTCGTCAAATTTAAATAACTATTTTTCTTCGCTGCTTAATACGGAATGCAGCCTCATAAAGTTCCACTATGCAACGCCATATAACGTGGATAATTTTCTGGATTCGACCTTTTCAGAAGAAGGTAGCATTTGAAAGCATTGATAGAGGCGTACTTTTTCTAAACTATTGAATATCGGCTTTTCTTCCTAACTTATCAGAATTCTAAGAGCTCTAAATGCAAAAGATTCAATAGCCATTTGGAATGGAGAAACCCTTTCCAAAAATTTCAGCTCTTCAGGATGTGCGTTGAGTACCTACTCTGGTGTTCAACCTATTTATTGAGGATTTGGTGGAGGACTTGGGAGGAGGGGTGAACTTTGCGGGAGAAAATGTTCCGGGTTTTCTGTACGCTGATGACATCGTTCTTTTATCGGGATCTCCAGACCAACCCCACGAAATGATCGTCAACATTGGAAAATACTGCGATACATGGAATTTATCAGTAAACCTTAACAAGCCTATCATAATGATCTTCAGAAAAGGATACGGAAGATACGCTAGTAATGATAAATGGAAGAACCAGGAACAGGAAGTGTTAGTTGTTAAAGAAGTGAAATTACCTCAGCGTGACCGTAACAAGTAACCTCTGCATGAAAAAACACGTCAAGTCAAAACTTCAAGAGGCGAAGGCTGTCGTCTTTTACACTTTATTTTTCCTAAGTGTGCGTTGTTAGAAGGAACGATAAGAGACAGAGATCAGTTCCGTCGTTGGTGAACCTATCATACCATGATATAGAGGCTCTAGCTGCGAACTATAAATATACTGATTCACGCTTAAATTGGAGTTATGCATTGAGTTCATGACCGCAATTTGTATGACGCTACCACATGGAGGTTTTCAGTTTGGATAAGTTGATATATTAGCTGGTTTTGGAAATCGCAGCAAAACAAACATAACAAAGTGATGTATGGACAGGACAAGCTGTATTCAAAATGTGAAATTAAATTACCTAATGTAAAAATTAAATGTAAATATTGCTAAGTTATTTTTATAGAAACACTTACCAATACGTTCCTTACACGACTATGAAGAAATATGTTAATTATTGTCAAATTAGCGACCTATTTGAAAAATGGGAAATAAATAAGCTTTTGATTTTTTACTATTACCATATTTCAAACCTCTTTGCACATATTCAAACAAACGCACAATTTTGACCATGGACGGCTTCAAATCGAAAAAACGCTGTTAAATTTTGTTGAGCACGGAGCAGTGAGTAGGAGATCGGCAACATGCCGTCTATCAACACCCAAGACGCAAGACTTTCCAATGAATGGATTGAAGCAGTATAATATAGAGCGTTGCTTAGAACCCAGGCTTGTCGTATACATCGTCGCTGCTGACGCTCAGCATTTTTGTATCGGTGTTACCACGACTTTTCTGCATATTTTGGAAGGATTGGAAAAGTGATTAGCATTGTTATACAAAGTTCGATTTTCTCAAAGAATATCGCCGACAAACCATAAGGTCCGCTTTGCTTGGAATACGGTCAAAGAGTCGCTTTAGAAACATGAAAGATGGCGCACCCTGTAGACAAATAAAAAAACGAAAACCATTTAAAGCTACGAAAGTCTATATTATTGTACAGATTAAGTATTAAATATTTAAAAAAAGTAAAATCGATTCGAATGGAAAAACTTTTCAGGCGTCGTCACCTATTTCTTTTGTAAGAAAAATAACTCAATTAATTAAAGAGTATGGGCAACTAAACGCAGAAATTCATCTTGCAAAAGGTAGGTTTGTAAAAACAAATTATCTTAATTTAATATATTTTGAAGATATATAATTATTTCCTGCTGTTTGTTCTTCAGAAGTAACAAAGGAAATAAATTTAATTTTAAAAATCAATCAATTACTGCATTGATTGCAGTATTTTTTTACTGGTCGAGTCTTTAAGTCTTTTGAAAGTCGTTATAAAATACCCGCCGTTTAGACAACCTAACGCATTCTCATGCAGTTATTTCAATATTGTGCTGGAATAGGTAATACACAACAGCGATTACAGTACATTACTCGTAGGTTAATTTTTTAAAAAATCAACACAATTACCTAGGTTTGCTAGCGGCATTGACGTTATAAGAAGAACAAAGTGATTGGAAACCGATGCATTGTCTGCCATCTTAAAGCTTCAGCAAGAATAATGACTGCAAGGTTTAACTCCAGCATTCGCAAATGCAAATTCAGCACCGTCCAGTTTTACGCTCCGATCAATGATACAACAACAAAACGATCTATGCTCAACACAACTCAAGAAGTGCCCACAATGGAGTCGTACGTACTCCACATTTTTTAAACAATTTTCACTGAAAAACATACATTTATATGCATATAATAGATGATAAAACATATATCGCATCATGTATAGTCTTTTTATACATTTATACCCTGACCTAATTTCTAAAAGGATTTTATTGGCACGTTGCTCTTTTTTTTGGCATGGAATGTCAAAAAATTTATTAAAAGTTGGCCAACTCGTCCGTCGCCGTTTTCGGCTGCGTTTGCGGATCTTTTTCGTTGTGTTTACAACATTGAATTCGTGTGTATTCAATGTATTGATATGCAATACGGATGCGTTTGCGGATCTGGCTCCGGCTCCATTGTGTTCCAGCAGTCAGTCTACACTCTACAGCAACGTTGCGAAAGTAGACATCACTATCATCATGGTGGACCTGAATGCCAAAGCTGGTGCGCACAACGAAGGCGCGTTATGGGTAGGCATGGTTTTTGACTGCAAAGCAATAATGGTGATATGCTTGTCGATTTTTGCAACGCTTGCCTGTTAGTGGTTGGTGACACCCTGTTTCCACTCAAAACCTGATAGAGTAACCTGCGTCTCTCCTGATTTTTTTTTTTTTTTTTTTTTTTTTTTAATCTGTATGATTACCCAAGTTGCGTATTGAACCTTAATATTTAGTTTTAACCCCTTTTAACGGAGGTTATACCGTAATGTAACCACAATTAAGGAGCGTGGCCAACCCTTTAAGCGTGAAATACGAGACACAAAACCAAAGCAACCACGTTATTATCCAAAATTGATGGAGGAAAAAACTGGTTTTATAGACCCTGGATCTGAAAAGGTACAAACGCAATCAAGAGATAGAGACCTCTGAATATCCTAAGACACCTGGTATTAAATTATACACCCCAGAGCACTAAAAATAAGTAAATAAATAAAACTGATGTTCACCAGAATGATTCACAATGTAGTCCTGACCCCTAATGTGGGAGACGATTGGACAAATGGACAGTGATGCTGAAAAAAGAGGAAACGCAAGGTAGCTTTATATACAAAATTAACTAGGACATTGTATAGATCAGCAAGGAATTCAAACTGTTCTATTTTTGCACTATCAGTTCTCGAGAGTAAGAAACTTATATCATGCATTTACTTACAATCAGATATTAGCAAACACAAACACAACACACTAAAACGCGATGCAAGACTTGTTGTGAAATGTAATAGTCGTGTGTACTTGGTACCCGCTTCCTTGAAAATGTCATTGTTTGACATTTCGCTGGATTCAGGCTCAAAAATTCTTGCTACACCAGATAGCAAATCTGTCGATGTCGGCTTGCAATTCTACGCGGTCATTAGCCTGGTAACCAGATTTGAAAATTTTCATATCATGAGCGAAAACAAGGATATCACTAGAATCGAAGTTACGTCATTGATAGCGAGTATAAAAGTTAACGGACCAAGATGGCTGCCTTTTGTTCGAAAAGCTTTGGAATAGAAGACAGTTTAGAAATCGGTCTGTAGTTATTGATATCGGACTTATTACTCTTTTTGAAGACGGGAGTAATGAATGAATCGTTTCATACTTGAGGAAATTTACCGGACTTAAGGGAGAACTTGGAAAGGAATTGCAAGGGAGAAGGTGAAACGAAGGAACATTTTTTTAATATTATAGGAGGAATGTCATCAGGACCGGGAGAGTAATCATCTTTCAGCTATGAAATGCAAAACTTCATCATTATCAGTTTGAATGTTGTTAAAAGTGGCTTGGAAGAAATTACGAGAGTAATCAAAGAAATCAAAGTCTATATTGACAGATTTTTCAACAAAAGACTTACTAAAATACTTTGCAAACGCATTGCATATCTCAGGTGAGCTTGTCAAAGCGGAATCTTTGTAAACAAAGTTCACTGGATACCCATCAGACTTCTTCTTTAAATTTACAAACTTCCAAAATCTCTTTGGATTTGGATCAATCTTCAACGAAATTTCCATTTCCTTCACATATTCTTCATATAGGTTTCTAGAAAGTAAATTTAACTCTTCAAAAAGTGCAAGGAACACATTTTGATCAGAAAATTGAAAGACTTTTAATGTAAGACTTAAAAGCCTTGTTGCGTTTGTTGCGTAGAGATCTAAGCTCTTTCATGTACCACGGATGGCTGGAGTTGATATTTTTAGATATCTTAAGAGGAATTGAATTTATCAAGCAGCTATTGAAAATTTCGTAGAATTGTGTAACTATGTCGTAAATGTAAGAGCAAACATGAATATTCGAAATATTAGAAGCACTCAAATTGTCGTAAAGTAATTGAAAGTCAGCTTTACGAAAATCAAGTGAATAAGAAGAGTCTTCAGCATTACTGTTGTTAAGTAAATTGCTGCTTATATCAAAAAATATATCCAATGGAGGATTTATAGCTTACTTGCTGTAAGTCATAAGGGGTTATGTTGTCCAAAAGAAGAAGTTTCTGTTGCGAAGAAGTTAAGGAAGCTTCTAAATAGGACTCGTCTTCAGTAATGTTAGGTAAATTAAAGTCACCCAAATGTAAAATGTTGCTATGTTCTATGCTGCTTTATCTATGAGGCGTCAAATATTAAGAATTCATGAATTTGTAAAATCAGAAGAAAGACAAACAAGGTCTACTCTGAATTTCTGTAACTAATTATTCGACACGGGAGGACCTTTATAAACTAAATAGATAATACTACATAATTAAGCTATCGTGTGATCCAGGCCCACAATTTGTGTTTCGGAATGCTCTAAGGAGCAAAGCAAAGTATCTACTTATGATGACACTTAAGATCTGGGTTTCGAATTCAAATCAAACAGTGTAGAAGTCCGAATATCAATCTGTGCTGACAATATTAAGAAAAAGTCCCTTGATCGCAGAATCCCTCCTTATCCTAGCATCGATGTCTTGCAATCATTGTTGCGAGAAAGATCCCGGGTTATACGACTTGATTCAATACCTAAGAAAGAAATAAGATATTAAAAAAACGAATTTATAAAAAAAAGCGAGAATTATAAGCTGCACACAAGAAATTATATTGCGATCATATATCAGGAAAATGAATTATTTGCCATTTCAAGCCTCAAAGATTTAAAGTTAATGCTTTAAAAATTATTCAATAAGTCAAAACAAAATCAAATTGCTAACAGTACTTTTATAAGCAAACAAACTTTGACGAAGTTGTATCAAGTCATCGATATACAACCCCACCCGCGCGCAAAAAAAAAATAATTTACTAAAAAACGTCAATCAACCGTTATTCTGAATGCCCCATACAGAAGCGTACTAGGTTCATCCGCCATTCTTCGTACAATAGTTGTCTTATCTTAAACACATATCTTCTCCATAACAAATTTTCATTGGTAGGCTTCTTACGAAAAAAGAAGAAGCAGAAAATAAACAAAACCCAAACGAAAAACTCACTTCATAATACTTTTGTTTCAATGAACTTGTGTATAAAGATCGTGAGCAGGTGAATGAGAAATCATGAAGGTAGCCTGCCATATTGTGTCTTCTGCGAGTGACATAGCATTTGATTTGTGTTATAACGTAGGCCATTGATTTTGATTTTCTGACATATACAAAGGTACTAACTGTTTGAGATAATAATCCAACCGAAAAAATGGACTCTGGTGTAAAAGGTGGAGCTTTTCGAATTCATATTCAGATATGAAAGGAGCCATTTAACATTGCCACTATGCTACTCAAGATGGCGTGAAGTTTATCAGTGAATGCGGCCATAAGTTAATCAACTGAATAAACACTTTTATTTTGCTCTATTGCTCTGTTTCTTGTCTAAGAATTTCATTCAAGTTTGACAAAATATCAATAATATCCTCATCAACTCAAAACTAGTCAACGCTAACGGTTCTCGAGTATTCATTTCAAAATCTACCATTGAGACTTGAGCTTGTTAAATAAGTTTTTTTTGCGTCGAGACTTTATATTGTTGTACTGATTATAAAAAAAAAAACATACTAAAAAATATAGTATTGTTTTATACAAAAATATAAAAAAAAAATATTCTTTATCATCATGGTGACTTTAATGCCATTATTGGCTCGGCCGTAGGTCCAGAACGCGATATAAGTAAGCTAAGCATAGGTTAGTCCAACTTAACGAAAATGGCGATATGCTTATCGACTTTAACAATGCTCGTCAACTTGTGATTGGTGGTTCCTTATTTCCGCAAAAGACCTTTCACACAATCACCTGGAATTCTGCACATGCACATAAAATAAAAGCGATCACGTCATCATAGAGGAGATATGGAGAAAGTAACTGTGCGATTTTCGAAACGAAAGAAAAGCTGACGCAGGCACAGGCAGCGATCATAACGAGCTACTGGGTTTGTTTCGTTTACGTACAGCTGTTGCCCAACATATGTAGGTATTGCAATGAGACCAAGATCCAACACAAGTGATTTAAATAATCCTCATGTACGTTGAAATGGTCAAGCTACCGAAGAATAGTGATTTTTAGGCCTGTACTAATTTTTGTGGTATCAACATTATGTTCGTATTTCCAAAGTAAATGACAAATATTAATATTGATAGAATGAATTCCAGGGTCGAGTCTATACATAAAATTAATCAAAGGGGTGTTTCGTCGGTAACAACAATACCATGCGAATAATCCAGTTTCAATTTCGGAAGTATCAAACCTTCACCGAATCTCTTGTTATCTGGAGATCTCTAGATGCTAGCGGCATCCCCAGTCGAATTTTTGATATAATATGTAAAATTCACCGATTTCGTTCTAACTTGCTATTAATGATGTTATGACTACCACTGTTGGATAGAGCATGCGATTTGTTATCTATTGTCACCTATTTCAAGAGTTGAGCCAATGGGTCATGCTGATAGCACCTGGTCAATGGCAAATGACACTGTCGCTCTGAAAAAATGTGTCAATCGTTACAACACAAATGGGGAAGCGGCTGGTTAAAGAATTAACGCCAATAAGTTGAACATAATTCACAACAGCCAGAACCAACAATAGCAGGTTACAGTTAGACAAGAGGCGCAAATCTTGATGCCAATGACAGAATGATTAAAGCTGGAAGTAATAATTCCTAAAAAACGTGGAAAAAATCTGAACTGGAGTAGGATACAGGCCTGGAGTCTGTATGGAATCTGAATGGAATCCAAAATTTGAAGGGTAGGCCAATAAACTAGCTACGAGGACACCGTAACATAATAAAAATCAACCAAATCAGTTGAGTGGTATTTCACGTGTAGGTACAGCATGAAATAAATTTTGTTAAGTGGCACCAGAGTGTGCACTGTGACATAATGAGACATTAAAATGTAAGGAAACTATTAAGGGTTACTACGTATCTCATCAAGCAGTGCTTACAAAATTCAGAACTACTACCAAATCAAAGTCAGTCTAAACAATACAATTGAGACAGGTCCAGTCATTCATTGAAATTCATATTCAGATATTGGCACGATGGAGAAAATACAAGTACGGTTACCCAGATATCAAAAAGGTGTAGATTATTTCGAAAAAGATGTCAACAGAATAGGTGTATAGAGACTTTCAACTCATTATACGGACAGAGAACCCGGCGTCTATTTAAGAGAAGGACAAGCTGACCACTATGACACTTGTCACAAAACAAGCTCTTTATCCAGCACAAAAAAACTAATAAATATCAGGTGAAGAAGATATGAATAACTTACGGCAACTAATTATAAGAAGCAAAATACGTAACTAATGAAACAAATATTGCAGAAAATGCATAGCGAGGGGTTCAATTTACGGAAATAGTCTTGCAAAGTCAAAATCTGTTTTTAGATACTAATATCAAACCAATGTCATAGAAATATCCAAAATACTTGAAAACTAAAAATGACATTCTGTCAAGGATCACTTTATTGACTTTAATATCATTATTATTGATTAACTTTATTCAATTTATGTACCCGGGGTTTCACAAAGAAACCAAGACGACCTGATAGATAAAATAATATTAAATTAAAGCTCATTTACACGTATTTCGAGAATTATGTATTGCATTTTGCCTGTTATATATGATCGAGAAGAGATTTGGAAAAGAAAAATACAGAACTTATTGTATTACCATAAGACATGTGCGATGTGAAGAACAAACAGTTTAAGGACAAAATCGGCAATCTGATCCTCAACCATTCATTGTCAAAGATTAAAAAATGCGAGAAGGAATACAAACTAACTTTGATAATGGAACACGAGGAGCATCATCTAACAATAGATTGAGGATACAGTGTGACACACATATTTATGAGCACCTACAATATCATATTGTGAATGGTCGAAGTGTATAGTTAAACATGAACAAGGTGTTTCTGAAATGAAACGCACTCAAAGCCGCAGCACATGAGAAACTTTCAAAAACCAAAACTGACAAGAAACGGACCGTTCCTTCACATAGGAAAACGCTATAATGCAGGAACATTTGATTCAAGATTATCTATCTTTAACCTAAAGGAAGACGGAATAAATCAAACCTGTGATACATAGCGATAATGTTATTCATACATATAATGTACGTAGTAGTCTATAAACCAGTATCGTGTGGTGCAGATGCCTGGCACTAGATGGTCGAATCTATTGCAGTGTCGATTGCAGAAGACACTCTTTTCATACTTTCAGGGTACCCAAAATTGACCTGCTCACTGATCTTAAAGCATTATACGCTACGCCAATGGAAATAAAAAAAATCTTTCCAAACTGATACGTCTATCCGTAGGGACTCTACTTAAACCTTCGACATCACCAGAGGGTTGCGACAACGTGCTAAGAAGATCTTTTAAAATTGTTTTGAAGTGTGAAGTTCAAGACGGCATTGTAAGGCAACGCCCGAGGCAACTTACATCGAAAGCAAGTATGTTAGTAATATAATTAACCACTTTTTGCCACAAGTGTAGGTACTTTAGGTCAAAGAAGGCAACTAACCAGTGACCGCACTGTATGGCGGGGAATGTTGGTTGAAGCTATGCTTTACAATGGTCAATGGACTCTGATGGAAGCTTATTGTTTATTATGACATGAACAAATATTGCGAAGAATTTGAAGGGGGTTAACTATACCCTCTTAAGTGTTTGAACGCTTAGCCAAGGTTACAAATATAGATCGCGATACTCCTTCTGTTCGGCAGATCCTTGGAGCGTAGAGGCCGCGGCACCTCTTCGGCTTTAGGGTCCCTGCCGGGCTTAGCATCGACGGTGTTTTGTAAGCTGGCTTCAATCCAATCATGAATGTGGTTGAGATTGGAGTTTGGATTTTAAGAGGGATAGACGTGCCTATCCTCCGCCTCCACGTGGCAACCCGGGAACAATATGAATGGCAGGGAAATTGTTGTAACTGAAATAGGAGTGAGTATCTACAGCTATATTTCTTTTCCTTGAAGTATTGATTCCTTACTGGAAACGTATGCAGGGTAAAACTTGTATGCGGCTAAGAGAGGAAGGCTTGGTATGCGTATTTGGCTGTTTGCTTCTGCCTTGGCAGATGGTTGAGTGCGCATATCTAAGGCTGCCAGGCCTTGAGGATTGAAGGTGCTCATCTGGAAGTGACCTCACGGTTGCGAAGCTCCACCGGAAGCTTTATTCTGGTACCACGGGAGATAGTTCCCACCCAGGTGGCCGAGTCACCTGGGAGACTATCTATGAGGTAGGCCCCCTTGTGGGAGTATCGTGGTGGTTGTGGTTTATTCCATAGCGGAAACATATGGCATTGGGTAATATTGTCTACGGATGATATTATCGGATGCAAGAGGTGTTAGATAGACCTCGCCCCTCACCAAGGAGTGTGGACATGCCTCAACATGTTCCATAAAATTGGTACTATGAGTCTAACTTGGGGTAGAACTTGATTTTACCTAGGGGTGGAACTTGATTCTGCCTTGGGGTAGATCTTAGGGCTCTGGTCTAAGCCTAATTGGACTCTGCATGCGAGTAAGCTCGCCGTGAAATTAAGACTTAATTGTCAGGTGTTCACGTAAAGCTTATTTTCATCTTGCCAAGAATTTGAAGGAAATAATGCTGAAAATCAAAGTAGTCAACAAAGATCTTAGAAAGAGATTAGAGCAATGCGATTCAACAGTCAATATACGTATCAACCAATAGCTTCCGAATATTAAGAGTAACCATGAATTGTAATAAAGCAAAGATTCACCACAATGCAAATATACAACTTGATTGCGTTTAGACAGCCCAAACTTTTTTTTTGTAATGTAAAATGATGAATATGCACAGCATCATGAACCATCTACGCAAAATGACGATTACATGCTTAGCTTGCTTAAAACTATAATTACGGAGGATATGAATAATGTTATCACAATAACAATTAAAGTCGGAAGCGAAGTTAGCAAATATGGACTGGATACTATGCATTCTACTGAACTGTCCCATTTTTGAAAGCTGAACAGCACATTAAGTATATCAGTTAAGCGTCCTGAGTACTGTGATCTGTAGTAGAGTCCTTGACTAACTTCAAGGTAAAATGACGTAAGGTCATTCATTCCTCGACCTAAAGGTGGATGTTTTCGAGGGATTCCATTGTATCAGCCAAAAGAAGAATTAATACTTAGATAAGAAATGCTCCCGAAATAAAATTCACAAACAGCACCGTGCACGCAGTGCCTTTGGCGTTGCCTTAAACCTTGGGATATTGCCCGTGGCTAATGTTTTGTATGATTTTAACTGTTTTTCTGTTAGAACAAAGATATTTTGTATGCAAATTGCCCGTCATTAGTTAGAAGAAATAGAAGGATAAGAAAGAATTTAAGTTGGTACAATAGATTAAGAAGATAAAGTCGATTTTTAATTCACAAAAATCACAGAAGGAGCTCGGGGATGTAATAGGCATATGGAAAAATTTTTGTTCAGGTTCTAGTTCGATCTGACAGCTCTTAATTAGCGACCAAGCATATCATCCACTTCATCATTGATAGTAAACATTCTATGTTACTTTATCTATAAGGCGTCAAATATTAAGCATTTATGAATTTGTAAAATCAGAAGAAAAACAAACAAGGTCTACTCTGAATTCCTTTAACTAATTATTCTACACGGAAGGACCTTTATAAACTAAATAGATAATACTACATAATTAAGCTATCGTGTAATCCAGGCCCACAATTTGTGTTTCGGAATGCTCTAAGGAGCAAAGCAAAGTATCTACTTATGATGACACTTAAGATCTGGGTTTCGAATTCAAATCAAACAGTGTAGAAGTCCTAATATCAGTCTGTGCTGACAATATTAAGAAAAAGTCCCTTGATCGCAGAATCCCTCCTTATCCTAGCATCGATGTCTTGCAATCATTGTTGCGAGAAAGATCCCGGGTTATACGACTTGATTCAATACCTAAGAAAGAAATAAGATATTAAAAAAGCGAATTTATAAAAAAAAGCGAGAATTATAAGCTGCACACAAGAAATTATATTGCGATCATATATCAGGAAAATTAATTATTTGCCATTTCAAGCCTCAAAGATTTAAAGTTAATGCTTTAAAAATTATTCAATAAGCCAAAACAAAATCAAATTGCTAACAGTACTTTTATAAGCAAACAAACTTTGACGAAGTTATATCATCACATCGATATACAACCCCACCCGCGCGCTAAAAAAAAAAATAATTTACTAAAAAACATCAATCAACCGTTATTCTGAATGCCTCCTACAGAAGCGTACTAGGTTCATGCGCCATTCTTCGTACAATAGTTGTTATCGTTTAATACTTTTAAAGCAAGAGGGATAATATCTTAAGCCCATATCTTCTCCATAACAAATTTTCATTGGTAGGCTTTTTACGAAAAAAAGAAGTGGCAGAAAATAAACAAAACCCAAACGAAAAACTCACTTCATAATACTTTTGTTTCAATGAACTTGTGTATAAAGATCGTGAGCAGGTGAATGAGAAATCATGAAGGTAGCCTGCCATATTGTGTCTTCTTCGAGTGACATAGCATTTGATTTGTGTTATAACGTAGGCCATTGATTTTGATTTTCTGATATATACAAAGGTACTAACTGTTTGAGATAATAATCCAACCGAAAAAATGGACTCTGGTGTAAAAGGTGGAGCTTTTCGAATTCATATTCAGATATGAAAGGAGCCATTTAACATTGCCACTATGCTACTCAAGATGGCGTGAAGTTTATCAGTGATTGCGGCCATAAGTTAATCAACTGAATAAACACTTTTATTTTGCTCTATTGCTCTGTTTCTTGTCTAAGAATTTCATTCAAGTTTGACAAAATATCAATAATATCCTCATCAACTCAAAACTAGTCAACGCTAACGGTTCTCGAGTATTCATTTCAAAATCTACCATTGAGACTTGAGCTTGTTAAATAAGTTTTTTTTGCGTCGAGACTTTATATTGTTGCACTGATTATAAAAACAAACATACTTAAAAAATATAGTATTGTTTTATAAAAAAATATAAAAAAAATATTCTTTATCATCATGGGGACTTTAATGCCATCATTGGCTCGGCCGTAGGTCCAGAACGCGATATAAGTAAGCTAAGCATAGGTTAGTCCAACTTCACGAAAATGGCGATATGCTTATCGACTTTAACAATGCTCGTCAACTTGTGATTGGTGGTTCCTTATTTCCGCAAAAGACCTGTCATACAATCACCTGGAATTCTGCACATGCACATAAAATAAAAGCGATCACGTCATCATAGAGGAGATATGGAGAAAGTAACTGTGCGATTTTCGAAACGAAAGAAAAGCTGACGCAGGCACGCAGGCAGCGATCATAACTAGCTACTGGGTTTGTTTCGTTTACGTACAGCTGTTGCCCAACATATGTAGGTATTGCAATGAGACCAAGATCCAACACAAGCGATTTAAATAATCCTCATGTACGTTGAAATAACACTTCAACACTCAGCGTCATAGTGTCAAACATACATATCGCTAGTTTACCGGTTAAAGCTTTGTGGGGTAAAGAGCGCTTTTGTGAAAGCCGGAACTGAAATTGCATCCCAAGACACTTTGGAATTACATATCGAGGATCAGTCATAGAAATGATCAATTCAGAAACTTATTGTCAGCGTGAATTGGTCCTACAGAACGAGTACAGAGCTTCTCATAAGTCAATGAACCAGTGTGTCAGACGTGATAAGAGGACAAGTGTGGACCAACTTGAGGAAAATATGAAACATCTTACAGGAAGTCGGGACGCTTAAGAGATGAGGACTCAGGACATCGTTGGAAAGCGCAGTAGCATCCCGTGATGGATTTAAGCCTTTTAGTGATGATAGAAGATCAGCTGCAAAGATGGAAGGAGCACTTCTGTGCAATACTTAACGACCATAACGCAGGCTTCAATCCACAATTGAAAAAAATGCGCAGGTCTTCTAGGGGTATTGACACTAGCCCCCGAACAAGAACAGAGATAAATAGGTAATGCAATCCATTTTTTAAAAGCAAACAAAGCAGCTGATTGATATGACGGCATAAATGCCGAATTCCTGAATTAAGACCTCGAATTGGGAACATGCACAGGTTGTTGTTATTCGTAAATGCTATTTGGGAAAACAAAACCATTCCCAATGAATGAAAGGATGGAATTATGGTCAAGCTACCGAAGAATAGTGATTTTTAGGACTGTACTAATTTTTGTGGTATCAACATTATGTTCGTATTTCCAAAGTAAATGACAAATATTAATATTGATAGAGAGAATTCCAGGGTCGAGTCTATACATAAAATTAATCAAAGGGGTGTTTCGTGTTTCGTCGGTAACAACAATACCCTGCGAATAATCCAGTTTCAATTTCGGAAGTATCAAACCTTCACCGAATCTCTTGTTATCTGGAGATCTCTAGATGCTAGCGGCATCCCCAGTCGAATTTTTGATATAATATGTAAAATTCACCGATTTCGTTCTAACTTGCTATTAATGATGTTATGACTACCACTGTTGGATAGAACATGCGATTTGTTATCTATTGTCACCTATTTCAAGAGTTGAGCCAATGGGTCATGTTGATAGCATCTGGTCAATGGCAAATGACACTGTCTCTCTGAAAAAATGTGTCAATCGCTACAACACAAATGGGGAAGCGGCTGGTTAAAGAATTAACGCCAATAAGGTGAACATAATACACAACAGCATGAACCAACAATAGCAGGTTACAGTTAGACAAGAGGCGCACATCTTGATGCCAACGACAGGATGATTAAAGCTGGAAGTAATGATTCCTAAAAAACGTGGAAAAGTTCTGAACTGGAGTAGGATACAGGCCTGGAGTCTGTATGGAATCTGAATGGTATCCAAAATTTGAAGGGTAGGCCAATAAACTAGCTACGAGGACACCGTAACACAATAAAAATCAACAAAATCAGTTGAGTGGTATTTCACGTGTAGGTACAGCATGAAATAAATTTTGTTAAGTGGCACCAGAGTGTGCACTGTGACATAATGAGACATTAAAATGTAAGGAAACTATTAAGGGTTACTACGTATCTCATCAAGCAGTGCTTACAAAATTCAGAACTACTACCAAATCAAAGTCAGTCTAAACAATACAATTGTGATAGGTCCAGTCATTCATTGAAATTCATATTCAGATACGATACGATGGAGAAAATACAAGTACGGTTACCCAGATATCAAAAAGGTGTAGATTATTTCGAAAAAGATGTCAACGGAATAGGTGTATAGAGACTTTCAACTCATTATATGGACAGAGAACCCGGCGTCTATTTAAGAAAAGGACAAGCTGACCACTATGACACTTGTCACAAAACAAGCTCTTTATCCAGCACAAAAAAACTAATTAATATCAGGTGAAGAAGATAGTTACAAAAACAGAGGGAATTCTATATGAATAACTTACGGCAACTAATTATAAGAAGCAAAATACGTACTGAAACAAATATTGCAGAAAATGCATAGCGAGGGGTTCAATATACGGAAATAGTCTTGCAAAGTCAAAATCTGTTTTTAGATACTAATATCATACCAACGTCATACAAATATCCAAAATACTTGAAAACTAAAAATGACATTCTGTCAAGGATCACTTTATTGACTTTAATAGCATTATTATTGATTAACTTTATTCAATTTATGTACCCGGGGTTTCACAAAGAAACCAAGACGACCTGATAGATAAAATAATATTAAATTAAAGCTCATTTACACGTATTTCGAGAATTATGTATTGCATTTTGCCTGTTATATATGATCGAGAAGAGATTTGGAAAAGAAAAATACAAAACTTATTGTATTACCAAAAGACATGTGTGTGATGTGAAGAACAAACAGTTTAAGGACAAAATCGGCAATCTGATCCTCAACCATTCAAAGATTAAATAAAGTGCACGACTGGGTCGTATACGAACTTGCTCTAATGTGTTAAAATGGTCTTGGGGCTTGAGATTTTGGGAAAAAAGCATTGAAAAAATCATATGAAATTTTATAAATCACCTCAAAAATAATACCTAAGCCGTTTTTTGGAGAAAATGAAGTAAGCCATCAGGTTTCTTTTACTTTTTTGAATTATTACGAAAATTTTTTTCAAAATCGTTCGACCAGTTTTTTCAAAAAACAGTTTTTTTTAATAAACTTTTCGAAAATATCAAATTTTTTTTGAGTATGCCAACTTCTAGCACTTTGTAGTTTTTATAAGAAAAATAAAATTTTAAAAAAATAGATTAAGCCGTTTTTGGAAAAAACAAAAATTAAAAAAAAAAAATTTGAAACTTTTTTAAAAAGTTTGAAGTTTGTGTTGAAAAAAACTTTTTTTGAAAAATTTAAGAACTTATATTATTTCTTTTATAAAAGGGATTCTATATTAAAAATTTCATCGACATTCGTCAAGTGGCTTACGAGAAAACCGGATTTCAAAAAACCGGTTCTATGAAAGGTACCGTTATAAGACTTTTCCTCAAAAATCTATTCCAACCAAAAATAAAGTTTGCACAAAAAACACTATTCAGAGAGTTTTATCAAAATCGTAGGAGCCGTTTTCGAGAAAAATCAATTTTTCACTAAAAATCGTATGGCAGGTACCGTTAGTTTTGAAGCTAGAATGCTAATTCCAAAAACCCCTCTGTAGGACGTCATAATAATACTATCTACCAAGTTTGAAGCAAATCGGTCCAGTCGCTTAGGCTATATGTGCCGATAAATACGGACGGACAGACAGACAGACAGACAGACAGAATTGTCAGACCCACTTTTTTAGGCCTGTCTATCAACAAAAAAAATTTTTTTTTTTACGAATGCATAACCTGCCTTATAGTACCTATAATCGCAAGTAAAAATGCGAGAAGGAATACAAACTAACTTTGATAATGCAACACGAGGAGCATCATCTAACAATAGATGGAGGATACAGTGTGGCACACATATTTATGAGCACCTACAATATCATATTGTGAATGGTCGAAGTGTATAGTTAAACATGAACAAGGTGTTTCTGAAATGAAACGCACTCAAAGCCGCAGCAAATGAGAAACTTTCAAAAACCAAAACTGACCAGAAACGGACCGTTCCTTCACACAAGGGAAGGCTATAACGCAGGAACATTTGACTCGAAATTATCTGTATTTAATCTAAAGGAAGACAGAATAAATCATAACTGTGATACATAACGATATTGTTATTAAACGAGAGCCAGCATTACATACATATAATGTACGTATCAGTCTATGAACCAGTGTCGTGTGGTGCAGACGCCTGGCACTAGATGGTCGAATCTACCATCACATCCATGCAGTGCCGATTGCAGAAAAACACTCTTTTCGTACTTTCAGGGTACCCAAAATTGACCTGCTCACTGATCTTAAAGCATTATACGCTACTCCAATGGAAATAAAAAAAATCCTTCCAAACTGATACGTCTATCCGTACACGGAAAGAATTTTTAGATCAGATCAAGAAAAATGAGCTGCAAATCACGAAAATCTTATGCAGTTTCTCACCCTAGCTCGGGGTTTTGTAAATTACGACTCCTTGTTCGCAATTTTCAAAATTGAACGAAATGAAGATATTGACACTCAAAAATAGCAAATTACCACTTTTTTGGGTCAATAATTCGATCCTGAGAAATAAAACATTGCCATCGCGAATCGAAAATTGATCCAAATTTGTATCAATTTTATTTACTGGATTGTAAATTGCAAAAAAGCGAGTCGTAGATTTCCATCTCTTTGTTTTGAATCAAAAATATGTTTTTGAAAAAATGAGTGGTAAAGTCGTAAATTGCAACCCCATTTTACTCAATTTGTAACAAATTATATTGCTTTGAGAGTAGCAACGTTTTCTATTTATTGAAAAGCATTTATTATTTTTTATTGAAAAATGTAACTTTTACTTACTTGGCTGATTCTAGGAATCGAACTCGAGACCCTCTGCATACCAACCTAGCACACATCTACTAGGCCATGGTGATGCATCCAAGTCGGATATCAAAATTAATAATAAGAAGCAACCTGAATATGAGTTACATTTTAGGGGTGTTTTGAATTAAGACTATGTTTTATTGGCGAGAAAAATATAGTCGTCTTATTTTGGACGTCTAACCTCTAATGTACAAATTTTGTGATGATCATTTAAATAAAGGTAAGAAATTGTATATAATGTGTAGTTGAAATTCAACCTTGTACTCCCTATGTACATAATAGAACTACAAAAAAGGCATTATTGGAGACACAAGCGGGGCCAGGGCCTAATGACTTATATTCTGAACGATTCCTGTATGTGCGTTGATATTCTGGTGGAATATCATTTCCCTCTGAATCCGAATGGCTTACAAAGATCCACTTTTAATATTAACCAGATTTATTTTTCGAGGATTTTACATTTCCTCAAAAGAGACAGTACCAAAAAAAAAGATAATTATTAGTTCGAGGCAGGGATCGAACTCCGGACCTTCGACGTAGCCGTCAGACACACTTGAGTTGATTTTAATACTCAGAGTTTGTAAATCACGAAAAAAATGTAGCAAATCCAGATTGGTAAAAAGTATAAATGGAATTATTCCCTTGAAGTAGTAAATTGCGACAACAAGGTTGTAATTTACTTTGAAGGGCACAAGCTTGAATTATAACTTTTAATTGTAAATCTCAACTTAGGAATTGTTGTAATTTGAGATGAATTGAAAGTTAAATTGCCAATTTTTCTATCCGTTTCGAATCAAAGCGCCGTGATTTACAAAAAAAACATGTTTTGTAAATTGAAACTGAATATTTCGCAATTGGTGATTTTTCAATTCTCTCCGTGTAGGGACTCTACTTAAACCTTCGACATCACCAGAGGGTTGCGACAACGTGCTAAGAAGATCTTTTAAAATTGTTTTGAAGTGTGAAGTTCAAGACGGCATTGTAAGGCAACGCCCGAGGCAACTTACATCGAAAGCAAGTATATGTTAGTAATATAATTAACCACTTTTTGCCACAAGTGTAGGTACTTTAGGTCAAAGAAGGCAACTAACCAGTGACCGCACTGTCTGGCGGGGGATGGTGGTTGAAGCTATGCTTTACAATGGTGAATGGACTCTGATGGAAGCTTATCGTTTATTATGACATAAAAAAATATTGCCAAGAATTTGAAGGAAACAATGCTGAAAATCAAAGAAGTCCGCAAAAGCTACAAAGATCTTTGAAAGAGGTTAGAGCAGTGCAATTCAACAGTCAATATACTGTGTCAGTTATTTTCATTGCACTAAATTTTAATAATCTTAAGAAAATAATTATGATTTTATATTAATGTTCTAATGAGAAATTTTTTTTTATCTATCTATCTATCTATCTACCTTGTCAATATGGAAGTTATTACTTTGCTTATCAACAATTCGCATTTTTTTCGCAGTTCTTAGGCTTCGTCGAAATCTCCCATAACCTCATCGTTGCCATTGATGTCAATAAAGGTCAATTCGCGGACATTTGAAATAATCGGAAGGATAAAGCAAGGAGACAGTAGCAATTTTGTGCGTAGCCGAGGTGATGGTGGCGGTGGGCTCATCATAATGCGTATTTACTTAAAACTCCGAAAAGCAAGCAAATCTGGATTGACAAATATAACACCTTGTTCCTACAAAAAAGCAAGACCATAATAGAAGCGTATAGTCACCACACTGTCAATACCAAGATCTGCTTCAGAATTTTGGAAAGGAATGAAATAAGTAAGTGGGGCTCAGCTTACATTACATGGCGTGTGGTCTTAAGTCGTCAAATTTAAATAACTTCGCTGCTTAATACGGAATGCAGCCTCATAAAGTTACACTATGCAACGCCATATAACGTGGATAATTTTCTGGATTCGACCTTTTCAGAAGAAGGTAGCATTTGAAAGCATTGATAGAAGCGTACTTTTTCTAAACTATTGAATATCGGCTTTTCTTCCTAACTTATCAGAATTCTAAGAGCTCTAAATGCAAAAGATTCAATAGCCATTTGGAATGGAGAAACCCTTTCCGAAAATTTCAGCTCTTCAGGATGTGCGTTGAGTACCTACTCTGGTGTTCAACATATTTATTGAGGATTTGGTGGAGGACTTGGGAGGAGGGGTGAACTTTGCGGGAGAAAATGTTCCGGGTTTTCTGTACGCTGATGACATCGTTCTTTTATCGGGATCTCCAGACCAACCCCACGAAATGATCGTCAACATTGGAAAATACTGCGATACATGGAATTTATCAGTCAACCTAACAAACCTAACATAATGATCTTCAGAAAAGGATACGGAAGATACGCTAGTTATGATAAATGGAAGAACCAGGAACAGGAAGTGTTAGTTGTTAAAGAAGTGAATTACCTCAGCGTGACCGTAACAAGTAACCTCTGCATGAAAAAACACGTCAAGTAAAAACTTCAAGAGGTGAAGGCTGTCCTCTTTTACACTTTATTTTTCCTAAGTGAGCGTTGTTAGAAGGAACGATAAGAGACAGAGATCAGTTCCGTCGTTGGTGAACCTATCATACCATGATATAGAGGCTCTAGCTGCGAACTATAAATATACTGATTCACGCTTAAGTTGGAGTTATGCATTGAGTTCATGACCGTAATTTGTATGACGCTACCACATGGAGGTTTTCAGTTTGGATAAGTTGATATATTAGATGGTTTTGGAAATCGCAGCAAAACAAACATAAAGTGATGTATGGACAGGACAAGCAGTATTCAAAATGTGAAATTAAATTACCTAATGTAAAAATTAAATGTAAATATTGCTAAGTTATTTTTATGGAAACACTTACCAATACGTTCCTTACACGACTATGAAGAAATATGTTAATTATTGTCAAATTAGCGACCTATTTGAAAAATGGGAAATAAATAAGCTTTTGATTTTTTACTATTACCATATTTCAAACCTCTGCACATATTCAAACAAACGCACAATTTTGACCACGGACGGCTTCAAATCGAAAAAACGCTGTTTGTTGAGCACGGAGCAGTGAGTAGGAGATCGACAACATGCCGTCTATCAACACCCAAGACGCAAGACGTTCCAATGAATGGATTGAAGCAGCATAATATAGAGCGTTGCTTAGAACCCAGGCTTGTCGTATACATCGTCGCTGCCGACGCTCAGCATTTTGGTATCGGTGTTACCACGACTTTTCTGCATATTTCGGAAGGATTGGAAAAGTGATTTGCATTGTTATACAAAGTTCGATTTTCTCAAAAAATATCGCCGACAAACCATAAGGTCCGCTTTGCTTGAAATACGGTCAAAGAGTCGCTTTAGAAACATGAAAGATGGCGCACCCTGTAGACAAATTAAAAAAACGAAAACCATTTAAAGCTACAAAAGTCTATATTATTTTACAGATTAAGTATTAAATATTTTAAAAAATTAAAATCGATTCGAATGGAAAAACTTTTCAAGCGTCGTCACCTATTTCTTTTGTAAGAAAAATAACTCAATTAATTAAAGAGTATGGGCAACTAAACGCAGAAATTCATCTTGCAAAAGGTAGGTTTGTAAAAACAAATTATCTTAATTTAATATATTTTGAAGATATATATAATTATTTTCCTGCTGTTTGTTCTTCAGAAGTAACAAAGGAAATAAATTTAATTTTAAAAATCAATCAATTACTGCATTGATTGCAGTATTTTTTTACTGGTCGAGTCTTAAAGTCTTTTGAAAGTCGTTATATAAAATACCCGCCGTTTAGACAACCTAACGCATTCTCATGCAGTTGTTTCAATATTGTGCTGGAATAGGTAATACACAACAGCGATTACAGTACATTACTCGTAGGTTAATTTTTTAACAAATCAACACAATTACCTAGGTTTGCTAGCGGCATTGACGTTATAAGAAGAACAAAGTGATTGGAAACCGATGCATTGTCTGCCATCTTAGAGCTTCAGCAAGAATAATGACTGCAAGGTTTAACTCCAGCATTCGCAAATGCAAATTCAGCACCGTCCAGTTTTACGCTCCGATCAATGATGCAACAACAAAACGATCTATGCTCAACACAACTCAAGAAGTGCCCACAATGGAGTCGTACGTACTCCACATTTTTTAAACAATTTTCACTGAAAAACATACATTTATATGCATATAATAGAAAACATATATCGCATCATGTATAGTCTTTTTATACATTTATACCCTGACCTAATTTCTAAAAGGATTTTATTGGCACGTTGCTCTTTTTTTTGGCATGGAATGTCAAAAAATTTATTAAAAGTTGGCCAACTCGTCCGTCGCCGTTTTCGGCTGCGTTTGCGGATCTTTTTCGTTGTGTTTACAACATTGAATCCGTGTGTATTCAATATATTGATATGCAATACGGATGCGTTTGCGGATCTGGCTCCGGCTCCATTGTGTTCCAGCAGTCAGTCTACACTCTACAGCAACGTTGCGAAAGTAGACATCACTATCATCATGGTGGACCTGAATGCCAAAGCTGGTGCGCACAACGAAGGCGCGTTATGGGTAGGCATGGTTTTTGACTGCAAAGCAATAATGGTGATATGCTTGTCGATTTTTGCAACGCTTGCCTGGTAGTGGTTGGTGACACCCTGTTTCCACTCAAAACCTGATAGAGTAACCTGCGTCTCTCCTGATTTTTTTTTTTTTTTTTTTTTTTAATCTGTATGATTTCCCAAGTTGCGTATTGAACCTTAATATTTAGTTTTAACCCCTTTTAACGGAGGTTATACCGTAATGTAACCACAATTAAGGAGCGTGGCCAACCCTTTAAGCGTGAAATACGAGACACAAAACCAAAGCAACCACGTTATTATCCAAAATTGATGGAGGAAAAAACTGGTTTTATAGACCCTGGATCTGAAAAGGTACAAACGCAATCAAGAGATAGAGACCTCTGAATATCCTAAGACACCTGGTATTAAATTATACACCCCAGAGCACTAAAAATAAGTAAATAAATAAAACTGATGTTCACCAGAATGATTCACAATGTAGTCCTGACCCCTAATGTGGGAGACGATTGGACAAATGGACAGTGATGCTGAAAAAAGAGGAAACGCAAGGTAGCTTTATATACAAAATTAACTAGGACATTGTATAGATCAGCAAGGAATTCAAACTGTTCTATTTTTGCACTATCAGTTCTCGAGAGTAAGAAACTTATATCATGCATTTACTTACAATCAGATATTAGCAAACACAAACACAACACACTAAAACGCGATGCAAGACTTGTTGTGAAATGTAATAGTCGTGTGTACTTGGTACCCGCTTCCTTGAAAATGTCATTGTTTGACATTTCGCTGGATTCAGGCTCAAAAATTCTTGCTACACCAGATAGCAAATCTGTCGATGTCGGCTTGCAATTCTACGCGGTCATTAGCCTGGTAACCAGATTTGAAAATTTTCATATCATGAGCGAAAACAAGGATATCACTAGAATCGAAGTTACGTCATTGATAGCGAGTATAAAAGTTAACGGACCAAGATGGCTGCCTTTTGTTCGAAAAGCTTTGGAATAGAAGACAGTTTAGAAATCGGTCTGTAGTTATTGATATCGGACTTATTACTCTTTTTGAAGACGGGAGTAATGAATGAATCGTTTCATACTTGAGGAAATTTACCGGACTTAAGGGAGAACTTGGAAAGGAATTGCAAGGGAGAAGGTGAAACGAAGGAACATTTTTTTAATATTATAGGAGGAATGTCATCAGGACCGGGAGAGTAATCATCTTTCAGCTATGAAATGCAAAACTTCATCATTATCAGTTTGAATGTTGTTAAAAGTGGCTTGGAAGAAATTACGAGAGTAATCAAAGAAATCAAAGTCTATATTGACAGATTTTTCAACAAAAGACTTACTAAAATACTTTGCAAACGCATTGCATATCTCAGGTGAGCTTGTCAAAGCGGAATCTTTGTAAACAAAGTTCACTGGATACCCATCAGACTTCTTCTTTAAATTTACAAACTTCCAAAATCTCTTTGGATTTGGATCAATCTTCAACGAAATTTCCATTTCCTTCACATATTCTTCATATAGGTTTCTAGAAAGTAAATTTAACTCTTCAAAAAGTGCAAGGAACACATTTTGATCAGAAAATTGAAAGACTTTTAATGTAAGACTTAAAAGCCTTGTTGCGTTTGTTGCGTAGAGATCTAAGCTCTTTCATGTACCACGGATGGCTGGAGTTGATATTTTTAGATATCTTAAGAGGAATTGAATTTATCAAGCAGCTATTGAAAATTTCGTAGAATTGTGTAACTATGTCGTAAATGTAAGAGCAAACATGAATATTCGAAATATTAGAAGCACTCAAATTGTCGTAAAGTAATTGAAAGTCAGCTTTACGAAAATCAAGTGAATAAGAAGAGTCTTCAGCATTACTGTTGTTAAGTAAATTGCTGCTCATATCAAAAAATATATCCAATGGAGGATATACAGCTTAATTGCTGTAAGTCATAAGAGGTTATGTTGTCCAAAAGAAGAAGTTTCTGTTGCGAAGAAGTTAAGGAAGCTTCTAAATAGGACTCGTCTTCAGTAATGTTAGGTAAATTAAAGTCACCCAAATGTAAAATGTTGCTATTTAAACTGGCAATATCAATCTTATGATCAAGAATTAACGATAGCTCCGCAAAAACAGACGCAGAACTTTTCGGCTTAATATAAACATTAATAATAAAAAGATCATTTGATTGAAAAGAAACCTTAACACAAATGAGTTCAAATGAAACATTAAAGGTAAAATATACAAGGGAAGATGAGATACAATTACGAACAGCAATCAATACGCCACCGCCCACTTCCTTCGGCTTATCCACATGACGGTCTTTTCTTAAACAGAAAACTCATCGTCGAAAATTTCTCTGTCCAAAAATGAACTCTTTCTTGATACGAATAGAAGCCTTTAAAAAAGTGTCAATAGAATACCAGTTTAGAAGATAAAAGGAGCATTTCTGTTTACAACGAAGAGAGCGGAAACGATAATTATCAAATGCCGGGCATGGCATACGCAGATCTTTCCGAGCCATTAATATTGACCCACCCACAGGTACAGACATTAAGAACGCGGTGTTACTCTTAAAATTCTAGAAATCAGCAATAGTACCTATAAATATAGCTCGTAGTGCTCTCGACATATTTTTTCCACTGAAGAAGCTTTAATAAATTTGGCTTCGTACTTAGTTGAATCCAACGTGAAATCTGACAACAGTTGTCTGTGTTAAATGCTGAAGATCCGGTGGCCAAAAACAATATACAACAATAAACTGTGGCTTAGGGCTGGTCAAATAAAAGTTTATGATGACATTAATCAAAAAAAGTGGGGCTGGATTGGTTATAACTTCAGGAAGCCTCATTTCAACAAAGCAAAGCAGAGCTTTTAATGCCAGCTTCAATGTGCAAGGCGAGTTGGATCATTGTCAGGATGGAAGCACAGTCCCAGCACTTGCTGTCGAGGTCAAAACTGAGGTTTCTTGCCAGGAACAGACAGAGATTTAACGACCTGATTGCCGCCCTTGCCTCCAGGAGTAGAAAAGTGTTGCTGCCAACAGCAGCTTACGGAAAAAAAAGAAGAAGATGCTAAAAAGGAAAAATCAAATGAGTGATGGGAAAATAACTAAAATAATTATAATTGCCTAGGTACCCTTAATTATTATATTAAACGTGAAATGTATGCTCATTATATTATAGCCTCTATCAAAATCTGAATATATGCATTGCACACACAATCTGCAATGACGCGAATAAACATTTAAATAACTTTGGATTAACAACGACGTCAGTCTATGAAAATAATTAATAATTTTATAATAAAGTTTGCATTTTTTTACCAAATAGATTCGCTAAGCGTCATTCTTTTACGGATGCTCTTAATTCCTACTGTCAAGCTAGTATTCAATGTGGCACATTTTACATTTACTTTTATTGGAGCATGCACCACATAATCGGCACATGGGTTGAAGCAGGAATTCCCTGAGAACTTGATGTATTTTTCTGATCGTCTATTACTTTTCGTTTATCAGTATGCCCCTAAATTGGCGTTCATGGCCACATAGTTTTGGTATCAGCCCCATCCAATCTTCGTCACATGGCTGCAAGAAAATGAAAAAAAAAGACGAAAACCATTAAAATTGTAAAAAGGCTTTATATTTTTCAGATTAACGGTTATAAAGCAAGCATTAATCTTATTTTAAATTTTAGATTTAAGACTGTTTTTATCGTGGTTATGACATTGTAGAACATGAAATTTTTACGGACTTATCGCGATTGAATTTTTAATCAAAAAAGTTTTGACTATATTTCCCGACGTTTCGACAGGGTTACCCCTATCGTGGTCACGGGTTGACCTCGGTTTATTTTTAATGTTTCAAATTCTTGCCAAGTCAAATCTTTTCAAATGGAACAAAGGATTCAACTTGCGGAAGCAGTGTGCATGGTAGCCTGAAAAATAATAATAACTCAATAAATTAAATAAAAACACATACGGCTTTCGTTTCAACTAGCATTTTATAAAAAAAAATTTACAAGATTTACTATATTAAAATAAATAAATCAGGCAATCAAAACTAACACGGAGGCCTACAAGTGCTACAAGTCGTATCACAATAAGAAAACTAGAGCGTTGCGTCACCTTTACGATGAACGAAGGGAGTAGGTACCTACTTATGAGAAACGCATGCTCAGAAAAAACAAGAAAGGCCACCCTTTACATGAAGTCGAGGATTTGCGGATTTTGTTTTAAACAAAACAATCATCATGAGGATTCACTGGCCGCACTGGACCATGCAAAGCTAAAATGCAAGAACTTTAGTGGATGAACAGTCAACGTTAACCAATTGCATTAATGCATTGAATGGTGAAGATTACAGAGTCCGTTTATGAGTGACACTGGTAGCAGTCAATCTAAATAAAACAAAGAGTTGTAGCCGTCTGAGATCAAAAGATCTATTGAATGGATTTAAACGAATAAAGCAGCTGGATCCGATATGTCTTACGACTCATACGAGGATACTAACTTTTTTGTGTCTGATCGGATGAAAGTATTTTTGACGAATGGAACTTTAGTATATAGTGTTAAATTTATTTTGAATTTCTCAGGCGTTTTGAACTTATACATTTCAGAAGAATGTGTTATTTTGAATTTTTTTTTTCAATCACTTGATTAAAAAAATTATGAAAAATCTTTATTCTTTATATACTAAACTGTTTTGTTGAAATAAAAGAAATATATCTAAGGAAAAATACCCTGGCCGAAAGCTTTTTTGTGGAAATGTGTTTTGTGTGGTAACTTATTTATTGGGTCGCCCCAATCCGTCACGTAGTTGAGAATAAAATATGATTCATTACCAAACAGTGAGAGACGAAAAAGGTAGGTTGGGGTCGAAATTCTGGGTGCATAAAAATTATGTTTTCAAAATTTTTCTTTCAAAATTCTGCTTTTCAAAATTCTATTTTTCATAATTCTGTTAAATGAAATTCTGCAAATAATAAAATAATCGTTTGGAAAATGTTAAAAAGCGCGCGCTTAATTATTTTATTATTATTATTATTATTTTATTATTTGCAGAATTTAACTGCGACGATATTCATCAAAACTTCCTGTTGGCAACATCTTCTTGAACATGCAACTGACCAGGAATTTATGAGATGATTCGTAATATAGATCTCTCTCTATTTTGAATAATTCAATCAAAATTCAAGAGAAATAATTACTTGAATAATAATAATAATAAGAAAAATAACTATTCTGAAAAATAAACAATTTAAACGAATTTAAAAAAAAAGAAAAGAACTCAGTCAAATTGGATATCTTAAGAGAATCGCTAAAAATTAATTTCTCTATGGCTCTGTTTAATTTTTGTGTGATGTTACGCATTTATAATGTTACTTGTTGTTATTTTGTTAATATAAGTTAATGTTCAATTATTTAATTTGTTATGAACCTTTTTTGTTGAATTCTTCTAATAAATAATAAAAAAATTATTTGAAATTTTTGTTTCTTAGTATAAATTAACAGAATTTTTGAAAAACAGAATTTTGAAAAGCAGAGTACCTATTGTTTTCCAGAATAAAAAAAAAAAGAATTTTGAAAAACAGATTAAAACAAACAACACAAAAAAAACCGGAATTATAAGAAACAGAAATTTGACCGGATCCCGAACATTAATTTGGGATGGTTATATTTATATGATCGTTTTAAACGCACTACCTTCTTCTTATTTTGTTAAATACTTAAACTTAATTGTATTTATTTACCTATAATTTTTTTAAGGCACTAGCTTTACACTTTGTGGGCGAATTTGGATTATTTATTTGCATTATTTTTGAGATAGACTCTGGTGCAGATGCTTTTATTATATCAACTTCTTGTTCCATTATAAAGCAATTTACAATATAAGAATTACAAAAACAAAAAACACATTACAAGGAGTAGGTTGCACATAACCGAGGCTTAGAGCTTTACACCCGGGTGTGTTGCCAAAGAGAGGTTGAACGAAACTGATCATTTCAAATACAAAACTATACCTGCTAACTGTAGTAGAACGTCATCATTGTTCATTGCATTCGGGCTCGGGGTAACAAACACGTTAAGTTGTAGTTGTCTGTAGTATGGTGCTTATATTGCCTTCTCTTTCATTTAACCTTGTTGGGATTCACTGTTCAACGACCTGGCAATTGAAAATAACGTTCCCGCCACTGAGGCCGACTAATCGCAGCCAACCGAAACCGAAAGCAAAACAAACACAACGTTAAACAAATGGTGCTCTAAAATGTGCAATTTAAAGAGACCCATACACACACACTTGGGTTGGTGCACTGGAATGTGTAGTGTGGCTGTGTAGTGTGCCTGGTGTGTGCAACGAATAGACTATCGATACTCGGTGTCAGACAACACAACAAGATATTTTGATTTCTTGTACCGCACAACTAACGTGATGCATTTGCAGTTGCGTGTGTGTGGAATGCTACCTTACACCATTGTCATGACGAGAGATGATATAACATATATTCATTTCATATATTCTCTCTGGTTATGGGCCAGGGTTGTGACTTTACTGCAATTGTAGTAGATTTTTACCACACTATTTTTGAAAAATAAATCTACTGCCTTTTAGTGAAATCTACTGCACTTTTGTTTTTAGGAAAAAAAATATTTTATATGCAAATTTAAACAAAACATTTTTTTTAACTTTCAAGAAATAACCCATCAAAATGTTAATGGAAATAATTTTGGAAGGTTTTATAGGCATCAAGATTTAAGAAATCAATAAAACATATCTTGAAGTTTATCAAAAATGCACATTGTGAAAATGAAAAACACTGTAAGCTCAATTCCAATTACTGAAACAACACGTTTTTCGAGCAATAACAACTACTGTTTGTTGTATAAATAAAGTAAAGAAGCTCAAATTTTCTGTAAAGGAAATATTTGTGTTTATTTCTGTGTTATCTTTGAAATATCAACAGAGTCAACAATTGCTTAAGCAATTTTTGAAAAAAATTGGTAAAAATTAAAAAATGTTGACTAAAACTGAAAGGCTCCAATGTGGGAGATACAGTTAAAAAAAACATAAATATTTTATACGTACCCGCCATCTTGCAGGTGTTATGAAAGACATATAAATAGCTTTATACCCTAGGGAAAGTGAAACATTTTGCTAACGTCGTTGTCCACTTATTTTTGAATAGCTTTTCAGCAAAATGTCCTGCAGTTGGACTAAAAACTAATAAGAACATTAAATTTTGACATCAAAAATAGTACTTAAGTACTTAAACTCTTGAAAAAAATTTTGTTTGAAAATTTATTTTAATTTTTTTACAGGGCAAGTATTTGTTTCATGCAAAAAAATCAAGGTTTTAATCAAACATGACATTACGATGATAGAGAAGATAAAAAAGTGGTTTCTGCCGAACCGTCCGTCGGTCTGTCGGTAGTGTTCTATAGGATGGCTTTGTAATTTTTTCAGTGAAGCCTTTCTTAATGGTAGCCCCTATACAACGAGCAGTTCAGTTTTAGCCAACTTTTTTGGTTCTAACGGTTTAATTAAACTTTGTGTGTAACATTCTCTTTGTGTTCTTAAGAGAACTGCGTTTTTATGTTTTGGCAAAAAATGCAAAATAACGGAAATCTGTCAACGGTTATATCGAATTCAAACAAACTTTCTTTGGAGAGTTGTACTCCCTATCAGATGGTTTTGCATTTTTTTTCAGTTACTCTTTTTTAAATGGTGGCTCTCCCATACAAATAGCCACTAGGTTTTGGCAAAATTATGTATAGTTTTTTCTAATTTACTCAAAAAAGATTCTGCCGATTTTTATTAAACTTTGTATGTTATATACATAAAATGTTTTGAAGAAAACTGCATTTAAGTTTTTGACTACAAATGATAATAACTTTACAAAAAAGTATAGCATGGCATCGTAGGCTTTAATGTTATTTTTTATATTTATTTTTCCAATTCCAGTAATTTTTTTTTTTAGAAAATTGCCTCTCCTAGCTAAACAGAGAAGAATAGCCCCGCTTACGTACTCGCTCTTTTTGGTGCACTTTATACCGATCACACTGATTGAAAATATAAAAAAGATTCTGCGAAACTGTTGAATTTAGGTGCTGCATTTTTTCAAATCTACTTCAGAAATGTTTTCCACAAGTCCCATCGCTGGCTCATGACTCATGAGTAATAACTTATGAGGCATGGACACCGGTGCGGTGCACACAATTGTGTTGTGTGTTTATCCATTTAAAGGCCACAACTCATAGAATCTGTTGCGTCCGTCCGTCCGCCAAACTCAACTGACAATAATTCTGAAAGGTTTGCCGAATCCTATTCAATGCAAGCTATTGGAATCTATTTAGGGATTGAAGCAATCAAAATTTGAGCGATTTTGATGCAACTCGAATTTAACAGATCAAATGATGACTACTGCTTGTAATACTAAATTCAACGAGGAGGAAGAAGACTATCTTTAAATTAAAAATTAAAAAAAATTAGATGGGGGACCGTCAAAAAAAACTAATAACTGCGTGCTGTTGTCATATGTTTGTGTGTTCTTCTCTCTTCTGTTCTGTCTGTCTCTCTCTGTCGTGTTAATTGTGTTGTCTTGAGCCGATGGCCTCAGTTGCCAGTGTTTGTAAGTGTGTCTACTTCGCCGATTCATTGCCGAAGTAGAATAAAATGTAATGTAATGTATTTTAATATATATTATGGTGAAGCTATTTTAATCTCTGGAAGTAAAATGAAGTTAATTAGGAAATTAAAAGAAAAACTTTCTAATCGATTCCAAATGTCAGATTCTAGCAAGCTGATATTCCACTTGGGAATGTGAATCAATTTTTTTAATGGGTAAAAAAAACAAGTATCGAAAAGCTACTTCACAAATAAGGAATTATAAACTGTAATACTGTCAAGACTCCTTTTAAAAAAGGATTCCAGCTTGGAAAATAATACTGGCTTAGAATTAGAACTGTAATAACCCTACCGAGAAGTTATTGCATCGAAGCATAATGTACATTATGCTGTGTTCAAGACTGTTGGTTTTATAGAAAGATATCAACAAAATCCATCTGGTAGACGTTGACTGTATCTTAAAAGAATGGTTCAGTACCTAAAAGAAACAAAGTCTCTAAAATTGAGAGTTAAAAGCTATTAAAATATTCCACTTCTTGGATAATGGCGATGTTGACTGCGCAACTGACTATGTAGATAGAAAACCAAATATTACAGGATATGTGTTTCAAGTATATGGCAGCGCAGTATCTTAGTGTAGTAAGAAACCACCAACCGTTTGCTTGCGTTCAGCAGCTGCAGAAACCTTAGGGTCGAGAGGAATTATACAGGATATAAAAATGCTTAGAGACGAACCTTTTACCATATATACATACATATATACCTATGACGATTACAGAGGATGTGTCGATATGGTTCATAATTTAGAGAGCAAACGGGCCAAGCATATCGACAGAAAAATCATTTTGTCCGAGACAGTATCGCAAAAAAAATGAAAAAAGTTGAAGCCTTAAGCTTTTTTAAGAGAAAATGCTGTCATGCTTCTCAACAAAATATCTTAATATTCCAAAACATCATAACGTTTTTTGTCGAAAAGTTGGAAGAAGTTAAAAAAAAAAACAAATAACAGCGGAGCAGCTTTGGAATAAAAACAGCAATGCAACAATATATTCGTTACGAAAGAAGAAACTGTTTTATTTTGACTCATCTAAAATATAAAGACTGCTTCTCTCTCGAAATAAGAATTTGACTTTAGTTTTGTTCTTCTGCACAAATTCTACAGTTAAGCAGCATTTGAATGCGAACTAATGCTGATATTTCTTGTAATTAAAAAGAATCCATTAAATAATTTTATGGATACCACATTTTCAACGACAAACATGTGTATCGGATTTCTCGCAAGCATTTTGACACTCAAAGTTTAAAATTACGAGTGATTTATTTAATATACATGCTTTATGTTCAAATCGTTGTTGGTAGTCTGTCTACTTGGGGTTGACAGACCCGTATTGAACAGCAGCGATGGTATTTGGAATCCAACACAAAAATCATGTTGCAATAAAAAAACTATAAAATTTTGTTTTGTATTGTCATAAGGCAAAGAAAACATGTGACGAATTGTGAAGTACACAAATGCTCCTATGCAAGACCAATACATTTTATACTGCGAACGGAACTCAGGCTGGAAGAATGAAAAAAAAAAAATATATAAAGACAAATGGTGTTTTACTGAAAGCATTCTAAATTTTTGTTTTGTTTTGTGAAATAACCCCTTCAAAATATTCACCAGATTGCATTGTCACCATGAACCCTGACCTTGAGTTCATACAATCGATATTTTTATTTTAAATCTGTATGAAAGTATTCAGAAAAGGGATCAGTAGAAAATTCAGCGGATGGATGAGACATCTTATTATAAGGATGCAATAGCTGTCCAAATGGGGACAGCTAAATACACGAGTAAAATAACATGTACACGCAGGGATGTATACCATAAGTTGAATTTCTGCACCTAAGCACGAATTCATGGACACGAACAAAATATTTTTATATAGTCACCAATAGCTGGTCTGTTTTGTATGTTTGTGGCTGATGGCACAAAATAATTATGCAGTAGACCATTAGTTATTTTAAAGTTTTTCCTTATTTATATTGCCGTAAGTAGTCAATATACCTCTCCATGTAAGTAACTCTGGCTCAGTACGATAATTTTGCCCGGTAGCAGAATTGCAAGATCTGACCGACACATTTTTGAAAACACTGCTTATAGTGTTCATATAAGACCCGGAAGATGATTTTATGTGCTACGCATATCTAATGAACGATTGCCTCTACAGTTGGTGCAGAGTAGTATTAGATCCTCTTTTTTGTGGATCTGCACACTTTTGTCCATCACTTTATTGTAGATGAGTAGATTAAAATCGATCACTACAAGCTTACTTAAGTCCCAATTTCAATTAACTTCAGCCATTAATAAAATCAGTTCAATAAACTAGCCGATAGCCTATTTAAGAGGGATTTCCCCCCGAACGTTCTATTTATTGACGATTTCAATGCCAAAACTGGATCTGAAGCAAGTGAAAAAAAATTTGCGAGAAAGTACGACGATCAAGTGATCAACACTGAAGGAAAGAAACTTATTGATCTGTGAAACTCTTTTGGGCTTAGTATTTGCAACGGCTGCTTACCTGTACGTAACCATTGATAGGTATAACTTCGAGGTAGTCAGTGAATTTGTCTACCTGGGCACTGCTGTAAACACAGGCAACAACATCAGCGTGACATCATACGTAGATTAACTCTTGCTAATCGCTGTTTCTTTGGGCTGAGTAAGCAATTGAGGAGTATAAAGCCCTATCGAGAAGAACCAAGGTGACAGTGTATAAAACACTCATTATCCCGGTCCTGCTATATGGTGCGGAAGCATGGACCCTCTCCCAATCGGATGAAAATTCACTTGGAGTCTTCGAGAGAAAAGTTCTGCGTACGATCTATGGTCCTGTCTGCGTAAATCGGGAAAACAACGTTTGGAGAAGAAGATATAACAATGAACTGTACGAGCTGTACAGCGACATAAGCCTAGCCAGAAAAATTCGAATCCAAAGACTAAGATGGCTGGGCCATGTAGAGCGAATGGACATCGACGCTCCAGCTCGTAAAGTCTTCAACGCCAAACCCGAGGGAGTCAGAAGCCAAGGTAGAACTCATCTTCGATGGAGTGACCAGGTAGAGGGAGACATCCGTCAACTTGGAGTACGAAATTGGAGACAGCAGGCTAGAGATCGAGCCGGCTGGAGGGGCATTCTCAGTAAGGCCTTGGAGTACCACGCTCCAGTGGCGCCAACATAAGTAAGTAAGTAAGCTTACCTGTAGATACATAATAAGACTTTACCTTCATTGGTCACCAAGGAGGTTACAATATAGACTTTGCGCTTGGGGGTGGAGATCAATGCACTTTGGTTAACGACTTTAAAGTTAAATCGCAAATATACTATAATCATCAACCATGAAGAAGTAACAATTAATCACACAAGTAACGTTTATGAGCATCCGTTTTGCAAAAATGCGTCTGAATTTTGGAAGCTATAACGAAAAGTAAACAACAACGAGCCTCAAACTAAAACAAAAGGTACCTGTTGATCAATGCGGTGTAAGCATAATATGCAAGTCAGTTTTAAGTGTGTTTCAGCAGCGATTTGTAAGTCTCACCCAAAACCTTCATATTATGTCCATCCTTGTACACATTCCTTCACTTTGGCGCTTTGTCAAGTTTATAGTATTTTTTTAAGTTACAGGAGAACATCTACGAACTGCTGACGAAAAACTAAGCATGCCACGGACTGCCATCAAATACCACAATGCTAGATTTCAAACTTTAAAGAATTAGGTACTGTTATGCTTGTTGGTTGCACCAGTTGATGATTTTTCAAATCAGCTGGAATCACGGTTTCAAAATCATAAGTCTCTAGTATCACAATTAGCGCTATGTGCCGTTTTATTATTTTATAATATATATTTATTTATTAATGAATTGTTAAGATACTAACTGCACAGAGAATAAAGAAAATATTGAAAAAAAAAACAACTTAAAGAAAGGTAAGAAGGATGTAATAGCATGTTTTTACGGTAAAGGACGGGATGAACTAGCACTCTCTTGAAAGACGACTCAATCTGCCAAGCCAAAAGTAAACTCTAGGACAATTTCATGAAATCCAGACTTTATGCCATCTAGGCAGGTTGCTGCTTGGTGAGGAGACACTGGTTCTATCAAAGAGTTGGTTCAGTAAGCGGGTTTAACCTTGGAACCGCCCAAGAATGTTATCCCATCACCTAGGCGGGATGAATGATCTACAGACTGTTCCTCTGTCAATTCTTTGATGTTTGGGATGCAAAGAACTTGTAGAGGGGGTTGGTCAGGATAAGCGATTTATTCTAGGCCATTTTGTAGCATCGAGGAAGTTAATCAGATATTTGATCCTTTTGTTGGAAAGTTCCCCAAGATCTTCAAAAATCTTCTTCCTAATGCGAGATAAAGCTGGGCATCGACAGAGTAAATGAAACAAAGTCCCCTTCAATGCCCCTCACAACCCGCAGCAGAATGTTGACAGATTCGGCGGGTGACCTGTGAAGGGCTGATCCTTGCCTGGCAATTTCAACATCTGCTTTTTCGATTCCCTGAAAGCCACTGTGCCCTGAAACCCGCAGAGTAGAGTTACCTCCAGGTTAGAGCCAAGACCATCCAGTTCTTCCTGGTATTGCCTGACTTATATAGAGGAGGCGAATTAAAAGCCTTGATAGTGGAATGACGATAGCAATTAATATAGCGACATTTCGGTTTAGATCCGACTATTGTTGCATATATTGAGATATGGACTCAATTAATTCCGAGTTTTCATTTTGGAAAAGAAGGTGGCAGAAATACATAAAGTAAAGCATTAAGTGTAATCTTCATAAAGTTTTGTTACTTGATAGTCGATAAATCAATAAAATAATGTGCACGACTGGGCACGAACTTGCTCTAATGTCTGACAGTGGAGAGATTTTAAAAACAAATCAGCAGGGAAAAAAATAATGTGAAATATTATTATCAATTAAAAATCACTTTTCAAAACGGTTTTTGGAAAAAAAGTAAGTCATCTGATTTCTTTTACTCTTTTGAATTTAAAAAAAATTTTCTCTTATATCGTTCGACCTTTTTTTTTCCAAAAAACTGTATTTTTGAAAAAAAAAAAAAATTCGAAAACATATTCCAAATTGTATGACTTTTTCCACATTAAAATTTTTAACGAAATCAGTCATGTGGCTTACGAGAAAATCTGATTTGAAAAAACCGGTTCTATGAGAGGTTCCGTTATTAGACTTTTCTTTAAAAATTTATTCCATTAAAAATATAAAATTTATATAAAAAACGCTATTCAGAAAGTAGGAGTTATTTTTGAGATATATATATGGATTTTTTTAGAGCTAGAACACTAATTCCAAAAATCCATCCGTAGGACGTCATACTAATATCTACTATATGTATATGTACCAAGTTTGAAACAAATCGGTCCAGCCATTTAAGCTGTAGATGCCGATAGAGACAGACAGATATAATTGTTGGACCCACTTTTTTAATTTTGTCAACATACATATTTGTTTAACAAAATGCCCTTGATTTCAGGAAAGCAATAAAATTCCTAACTAATGGGATATGAAGTCGATCGAGTTTAATTTGCCAACAATATGCTAGATAATCATTTTTCGGGTAAAGCTTAGGGATCATTTTAGTATTCTGAAATAGGATTAAAAGAAGAAATGGCAATGTTTGATTCAGAAAGCTTGGTTGGCTTTCAAAAACCAATCTATGCAAAGAATTTAACATTTTTTGTCGGACAAATATAGCAAAAAAAACAAGGTTAGGAAGGTGCCATAAGGGAACTTAATTAAAGAATTAACGTTCAGTGATGTATGCATTCCAATACATTTCTCTATTGAAAATTAACTTGGTGGAAAAAGATTGTAGAATGCATAAAACCACATATAATTAGTTGAACAAAATACTACCTTTTGAAATAAATTCTTAAAATGTTTGTACACCTATAGATATAGATTATACAAGTCAGACAGGTGACGAAAACACGGCCTTAACAAAAATTGTATAAAGTTGACCTTCCCACGTATAGTAGGTCGCACCTGCACTCAAAATAATTTTCGATAGTTGTTCTTTAAGTTTAATATAAAATACCTACTAATTGTATTAGCTCCTCACATAAAGTGCACGACTGGGCCGTATGAACTTGCTCTAATGTGTTCAAATGGTCTTGGTTCTTGAGATTTTCGGAAAAATGCATTGAAAAAATGATATGAAATTTTATTAATCACTTAAAAATCAATAGTTAAAACGTTTTTTGGAGAAAATGAAGTAAGCCATCAGATTTCTTTTGCTTTTCTTAAATTTAAGGAATTTTTTTTTCAAAGTCGTTCGACCAGTTTTTTCAAAAAACGGTTTTTTTTTTTAAAAAACTTTCGAAAACATATTCCTAATTTTTTTTTGAGTATGCCAACTTCTAGAACTTTGTAGTTTTTATCAGAAAAATAAAATTAAAAAAAAATTATTTAACCGTTTTTGGAAAAAACAAAAAATAAAAAAAATTTTTAAAACTTTTTTAAAAAAACTCAAAAAAACTTTTTTTGAAAAATTTAAGAATTTTTATTATTTCGTTTGTAATAGGGCTTCTACATTAAAAATTTCATCGAAATTCGTCCAGTGGCTTACGAGAAAATCGGATTTCAAAAAACCGGTCCTATGGGAGGTGCCGTTATAAGACTTTTCCTGAAAAATCTATTCCGACCAAAACATAAAGTTTGCACAGAAAACACTATTCAGAAAGTTCAATCGAAATCGTAGGAGCCGTTTTCGAGAAAAATTAAATTTTCACTAAAAATCGTATGGCAGGTACCGTTAGTTTTAAGGCTAGAATGCTAATTCCAAAAACCCCTCTGTAGGACGTCATAATAATACTATCTACCAAGTTTGAAGCAAATCGGTCCAGCCGTTTAGGCTGTAGGTGCCCATACAGACAGACGGACAGACAGACAGACAGACAGACAGACAGAATTGTCGGACCCACTTTTTCGACTTCTCTATCATCGTAATGTTACCTATGTTTGATTGTCCAAAAAAAATTTTTTTTTTTTACGAATGCCTAACTTGCCTTTAGTACCTATAATCGCAAGTAAAAAAATAAACATAACGGCCAATCACTCAGAATCGTATGTATTTTTCAAAAATTAAATTACTCTTACCATTGTAAGTTCAAATTTCGTAATAAATAGATTTTTTCATTTGATTTCATTAAAAAGAAAACAACACCACAAGTAAATTTACAATTCTTGCGCGGTGCGGCCATCAAAACTGCATTGTGTAAACCTTTGTATCATTCAAAAAGCGCACGTTATCTAAAACTAGAATCGAAATCGAACAATCATCGCGATCCTTTAGATCCTTATTTTTAGTTTTTCAACGATAGCTATAACGTTTGAGCTAAGACACTACTTTTTTATATTTTTGTGTGGATCGGACTAAAGCACAAATATCTGAAAATCTCTCGGTAAAAGGAAATATGAAGTCACGTCTCTACTCGAGCATATTGGATTAATCGTTCACATAATCTAATGGATGGATGAGAAAAATTTTCGAAAAAGTTCGCGTGCAAAATTAACCACAATTAAATTAAAAGCCGACGTATAAGTAATATAAGGCTGAACTTATTTTTAATTCAGAGAAAAGATTGCTCACTTGAATAACATCAAATACTTAAAGAAGCCAACGCAACAGTGAAAGGCCAACTAAATACTAAAGTCTAAATATTGCGACGGAACACTGCCACCGAGACCGCCACAGAGAAAGACTTTTGATTTTGTGAACCTAGTTGGTAATTGTCGTCGGTTGCAAATGATGTCGTGACGCTGTTGGCTGCCATCTGTTTGCGCTTGATAGAGATGTCGTCTACGTTTTTCCGAAGAATGGAATAATGGGTTATGGGCAGTGGCGGACTAAGCTTGTTGGAGGCCCGGGGCGGCAATGCTGAAATGAGGCCCCTTGCGTGCTGGTTTTTCATTTTAATAATAATTTTGACTTCACATCTGTAAGACCTTAGGTCTTTTGCACGGCACTAGTTAGAGGGAATAGAGAGAAAAAAAAACTTTAGTAGGTACAGTGGGTTGAGAATAAGGTGTAACTTATCTCACAAAAATCCCACCTGTGGCATTCAGTTGAAACTTGGGGAATATAGAAAAATTGCTGCCCATGTTGGAGCTCGAACCCACAATCCTAGGTTAGCAATCAACCACGATACCAATTCATTTGGATTGCTCAAAGAAAGAGATGAAAATAATCTGTAATCCATCTAATTCATTTCTTTCAATCATATTTCAAAAATGGCATTCTTTTGGAGTTGGTGAAGTCGGTCGGTGGTGTGCTGCTCAAACTGATAGATTCCTAAAAATGGAGAATCTTTATTAAATATTAAATATTAGCCGCTAGTCAGTTAGATACAATAAATAATAAAGTTTTTTAACGTTTATCATCAATAAAACCAATTCTTTTATTGTGTTGCACACCTCCAACACCAAAGTATATAAGTACTTTGAGGTTTATAAAACTAAAAAAAAAGCAGAAGTAGTTTTTATTATTTTTGATTTTTAGGAAAACTGGAATACTTAAAGCATCTGGGTTTAAGCACTTAATATAAATTGAATAGAGAATTGAATATTTGGGGAAAGGTAGTTTTTGAGTTCAAGAATCTGTACATTTTTCAAAAGCTATTTTACTATAAAATAGAAAATCAACAAATGGAAACCTAAATTCCAAATTGCATATTTTTTACTTGCTCTATTTAGGGCAAGTATTGGTTTCGTGCAGAAAAAAAAATCGAGGTTTTAATCAAACATGACATTACGATGATAGAGAAGCCCAAAAAAGTGGTTTTTGCCATACCGTCCGTCGGTCTGTCTGTGCGTCTGTGCGGATGTGCGTTTTTTCACGTCATGCTACAGCCTAAACGTCTTGACGGATTTTCTTCAAACTTGATATATAGCAGTTTCAAGGAAAACGGTTGTCGAGATTTATTTTATTTCGTGTTAGCCCGGCTCAAACTTGTACCTTTCAAGTAACGGTTTTTTTCAATTTATATTTTCTCGAAAACGGCTCTAACGATTTTGATTAAATTTAAAATTTAGCTAACTTTAAGCATTTCTAACAAAACTGTGTTTTTTGTTTTTGGCTCAAATTGTCGTAACGAAAATCAGGTTTTAACGGCTGTTTTTCAAATAGCCATAAGTTCACAACGGCTTGATTGAATCAACTCAAATTTTGTTTGACATAGTTTTTCATAGTGTTCTATAGAATGGTTTAGTAAATTTTTCACTGAAGCCTCTCTAAACGGTGGCTTCCATACAACGAGCCGTTGAGTTTTAGCCAACTTTTTTTGGTTTTTTCTAATTTTCTCGAAAATGATTAAATGATTTTGATTTAAGAGAACTGCGTTTTTAGTTTTTGGCTAAAAATGCAAACAACGGAGATCTGCTCTTAACGGCTTTTTTTCAAATGGCCATAAGTTGTCAACGGTTGAATCGAATTCACTCAAACTTTGTTTGGTATAGTGCCTTACAGCTTCCTATCAGATGGCATTAATTTTTTTTCATTTTCTCTTTTTTAAATACTCCTTTCTTTAATAGCTCCTATACAAAAAGCCACTAGATTTTGGCCAATTTTTTCATTTTTTCTAATTTATTCAAAAAAGGCTCCCCCAATTTGTATGAAACTTTGTATATAACGTACATAGAATACTTCAAACAAAACTGCATTTTTAGTTTTTGGCTATACATGATAATAGCGGAAATTGCTTTTGACAGTTTTATTTATTTGGCCATAAGTGGACATTTGTATCATTTATAACACCCAAAAGATAACGTCTTAATTTTAAATATTAAAGGTTTCTTAACGTCAGCTCCCGTATATCGGTTTTTCCAGTTTCAGTTTAACGAATTTTTTCAAAAATGAGTTGTTCTCATTGATCGAAAAGCTTGTTTTCATCGTACTATTGCACCCACAGAGCAAGTACGTGCGACCCAGTCGTGCATTTTATTTCTTTTTACTGGAGTTCTTTAAGAACTTAATACAAAGTGGGCAAAATGAAATCACCCTATTGGAAGATGCTCTTATTTCATCTCTCGTTTTGGCGATTTGCACTTGCCCGCAAGATCGCCCGATTTAATCGTTTCAGAATTTTTGTGTGGGGTTTTTTGAAGTCGCGTGTTTACGTGAACAAGCCCGAGACTCTGGAAGCCCTCAAGGACAACATTCGACACGAGTGCGAGAATTTGTCTCGCTGAAGTGATGAAAAATGCCATAAAACGAGCAGATGGCAATGGTACAGTGGATTTAGTGCTTGGTTGCTTAACCTGAGAGCTGTGAGTTCAAACAAAGCCTGGGCAGCAAAAATCTGTAGATTAAAGTTTTAACTAAATACGAACAGTTAAAAAGGAGGAATGACGCAGTTTCCTGCCTTTTTTTTGTCATAAGCCATGTCCATTAATCTAATAAAACATGTCGATAACGTCGGCGGCGGTACAGAAATTTCAATCATAAATTATAGTTGAACACAAGAATTTTACCGGAAAGGGAAAGCAGTAAAAAAATAATGGTAAAGTTTATGTCCACAAATTTGTATATTGTCGGACACACAAATGGCGTATCTGGTGCGCATATGTTTGTCCCTATTAAGTCTTAAAAATGGAACATGTGAATTTTTTCAATAATTTTTAATGACTCCCATTGTTTTAAGACTAAAGTGATGTTGAAGATTCAAATGTAAACATACATTTAATCTTTCAAATAGCAATAGCAACAACACAACATTGCTCATAACTGTAAATATTCCATAAAAATCCCTGAGAAGAAAACACACTAAACAGCAGAGCTGTAAAAGAATGCAATCTTTTAGTATTGCATCGTAAAAAATCCCATTCATTTTACTGAATTTTGAGAATGCTTTCACATTCCTTATTGAAATACTTTAATTTCGAAAAAAATCAATCCAAAATATGTGACAACCTTAAATTTATTTTCGTACCTTCCATACATAGGTATATAAAAATATAGGGAATTAACTATCTAACAGTTCGTTGCAAACTTACTGGAGCTCTTCCTTATGTTTATTTAGTAGTTTGCAGACAGGTTTCCTGATTGATTTTTGTTGCTTCAATTTTTTTACCCAGATGAAAACTGAGGTTTTCGTTGCTATTAAATAATAACTTCTAAATACCAAAGTTAAAAAATTTTTTTTTTTAAAGCGGTCCAATGATCAAAAGAAATTGAAACTGTGCACTTTATCCAACAAAAACGTACAAACTCTTATCTCTTGAACGTTTGGTGCAGTCAATCTGAATTTTGGTAAAATTTAACAATCAAACATGACATTACGAAAAAGTTGGTCCGGCAGTTCTATCTGTCTGTCCATCTGTCTGTATCGGCTCCTTCAGCCTAAACGGCTGGACCGATTTGCTTTAAACTTGGTAGGTACATACATACATAGTATTATTATGACGTCTTACAGAGGTGTTTTTGGAATTAGCATTTTAGCTCTAAATTTCATTTACAAAATTTCGACAAATTTTGATTAAGTTTGTCATGTAGAAGCCCTTTTATAAGCGAAACAATATATGAAAATTCTTAAATTAAAAAAAAAAAAATTTTTGTTCAGTTTTGTAAATATTTTTTTTTTAAATTGTTCGTTTTTTCGAGAAACTTTTTTTTCAAATTTTATTTTTTTTTTATAAAATCTGCAAGGTGCTAGAAGTTGGCATACTCAATAAAATTTGGAACGATTTCGAAAAGAATAAAAAGTGTTTTAAAATTCTAAACATTAAACGAACCTACTTCTTTTTTTTCCAAAAAAAAACATTTTAACTACTGATTTTGAAGTGATCAATAAAATTTCATATCATTTTTTCGCTTCTTTTTTCGAATACATCTCAAACCCCTTAGCATTTTATCACAGCTTCTGCACAACAAATTTATTTTGAGGGTAGTCTTAAGACTTCAAGCAGTTAAAAGATTTTAAAAAATCAAAAGAATTCAAGCAGTAAAAAAGAATTCAAGCAGTTAAAAGACTTCAAGCAGTAAAAAAGACTTCAAGCAGTTAAAACACTCCAAAGCAGCCAAATGACTGCAATACATTCAATGCAATCAAAAGACTTAATGATTGCAAAGAATGTAAAAGACTTTTAAAAGACTTCCCAGAACGCAAGCAGTTAAAAAGTATTGTATTCTTTTGACTTCAAGTCTTTTAACTGCTCTAAACGATTTCATTACTAAAGATTTCAAAATTAACTGGGAATTTTTCTTTGATGTTAAATACTGACATGAAGTCAAAAGATTCAAAAAATTAGTCTTTTTAGTCATTTTATTGCAACACGAAAATGATTGCATTCTCTTACAGCTCAACAGATTATTCTTCTGGTTGTCTCGAGAATTTTTTCTTCCGTTAAGGCTCAAGTGGTAGGAGCAGATAAGTGAATTCTGAGAAAGATATATGCATGATATTCTAGTTAAATAAAATCTCGGGTTATTGTTAAATCTTCGGATTTAATTGCTTTGTTTACACTTACTCGTAAGTGTGTCAACTTCCCTAAACGCTTGCATTTTTTTTTCTAGCTTAATATGCTTTTTCTTATTTAATCCTTTCGTTTCCAGGTGTCCTACAGGTTTTGTGTAAGCTTTGCAGGAAACCATATATATGTGACGCAGATGCCTTGGTGTTGCTGCCGAAAAATCAAAATATTCCTCGGAAATTATAAGTACCGTGTTTAAGAAACTTGTAATTTATGCAACAGGAATGGTGTGTTTTTTTTTAATGAAATTTTATTTCCGGCCGACGACGCGTCGTAGTATAGTCCGTACAGTTCGTCGGCTGTGTGAAGTTGGCACCCCACTTGTGAAATTTTTTATCGAAATTTATACAGTTCGTTTGCCCATCGTTAGCCCACGTTTGTCCACCAAAAATTTTTGTTTGCCCACCCTTGGTTTCGGAAATAATCAAAATTCAAAATTTTGGTTGAAAGACAAAAAAAAAAAAAAGATGTAAAAAAAAATGCAGTTCGTTTGCCCATCGTTAGCCCACGTTTGCCCATCAAAACTTTTCGTTCGCCCACCCATCAAAAAAAAAAATAAAATAGTTTGCTTTTGGTTGAAAGCGATTGAATTCGAAAAAAATTTAAAACGCCAAATTGGTACAATTTTTGATGTAGTTCGTTTGCCCAAAATTCAAAATTTTGGTTGAAAGACAAAAAAAAAAGATATAAAAATCGATTTTTTTAAATGCAGTTCGTTTGCCCACCAAATATTTTCGTTTGCCCACCCTTGGTTTCGGAAATAATCAAAATTCAAAATTTTGGTTGAAAGACAAAAAAAAATAAAATGCACGACTGGGTCGCACGTACTTGATCTGTGGGTGCAATAGTACGATGAAAACAAACTTTTCGATCAATGAGAACAACTCATTTTTGAAAAATTTGGTAAAACCTAAAAAAATTTGACTGAAACTGGAAAAACCGATATACGGGAGCTAACGTTAAGAAACCTTTAATATTTAAAATTAAGACGTTATCTTTTGGGTGTTATAAATGATACAAATGGCCGCTTCTGGCCAAATTAATAATACTGTTAAAAGCAATTTCCGCTATTATCATGTATAGCCAAAAACTAAAAATGCAGTTTTGTTTGAAATATTCTATGTATGTTACATACAAAGTTTCATAAAAATCCGGGGAGCCTTTTTTGAGTAAATTATAAAAAATGAAAAAATTGGGCAAAATCTAGTGGCTCTTTGTATAGCAGCCACCATTTAAAAAAGAGAAACTGAAAAAAAATCAATGTCATCTGATAGGAAGCTGTAAGGAACTATACCAAAAACCAAACAGAGTTTGAGTGAATTGGATGCAACCGTTGACAACTTATGGCCATTTGAAAAAAAGCCGTTAAGAGCAGATCTCCGTTGTTTGCATTTTTAGCCAAAAACTAAAAACGCAGTTCTCTTAAATCAAAATCGTTTAATCATTTTCGAGGAAATTAGAAAAAAACCAAAAAAAGTTGGCTAAAACTCAACGGCTCGTTGTATGGAAGATACCGTTTAGAAAGGCTTCAGTGAAAAATTTACTAAACCATCCTATAGAACACTATGAAAAACTATGTCAAACAAAATTTGAGTTGATTCAATCAAGCCGTTGTGAACTTATGGCTATTTGAAAAAAAAGCCGTTAAAACCTCATTTTCGTCACGACCATTTGAGCCAAAAACAAAAAACGCAGTTTTTTTTAGAAATGCTTAAAGTTAGCTAAATTTTAAGTTTAATCAAAATCGTTAGAGCCGTTTTCGAGAAAATCTAAATTGAAAAAACCGTTACTTGAAAGGTACAAGTTAAAGCCGGGCTAAGACGAAATAAAACAAATCACGACAACCGTTTTTCTTGAAACTGCTATATATCAAGTTTGAAGAAAATCCGTCAAGACGTTTAGGCTGTAGCATGACGTGAAAAAACGCACATCCGCACATCCGCACATACGCACATCCGCACAGACAGACCGACGGACGGTATGGCGAAAACCACTTTTTTGGGCTTCTCTATCATCGTAATGTCATGTTTGATTAAAACCTCGATTTTTTTTTACTGCACGAAACCAATACTTGCCCTATAGAGCAAGTAAAAAAAGATGTAAAAATCGATTTTTTGTATGAAGTTCGTTTGCCCATCGTAAGCCCTCGTTTGCCCAACAAAATTTTCATTTTCCCACCTTCCCTTTTGAAAATATTGAGAAAATAAAATTTTGAATTTCGTGAAATTGGCACCCCACTTGAGAAATTTTTTATCGAAATTGATGCAGTTCGTTTGCCCATCGTTAACCCACGTTTTCCCACAAAAAAATTTCGTTTGCCTACCCTTGGTTTCCCAAATAATCAAAATTCAAAATTTTGGTTGAAACACAACAAAAAAAAAAAGATGTAAAAATCGATTTTTTGTTTGCCCATCGTTACCCCACTTTTGTTCACCAAAAACGTTAATTTGCCCACCCTTGGTTTTCCAAATAATCAAAATTAAAAATTTTGGTTGAAAGACAAACAAAAATATTTTAAAATACACTTTTTTATGCCACGTTGACCATCAAATATTATCGTTTGCCTATATCACCCTCCACCTAGAAAATTAAATTTTGAATTTTGTTAAGGTTGCTCCTCATTGTTAAAGTCTTAAGTCAAACTAAATAATATACCTATACCTACTTGATATGCATCCTAAGAAAAAAAATTAATTGAAACCAGTAAATTTCTAAATTTTTTGAAGTGCCACATTGCACATCTATATCTAATATTAGGTATATCCAATTTGTTTTTTATACCTCGATTTTCCCATACGAAAATTATGTCTTTCTAATAATATAATGTAATTACATAGCATACAATATAATTAGGTACCTATGCCAAAATCACGGAATATATATATAAATAAAAAAAAAAAGAAAACCGATAGGAACCCACATACAAAATTTACAAATAATATTTTCATTTTCATTTCATTTCATTTTTTTATTCCATCTTAGGCTAAATAATTAGAATTATTATAAATAAATATGATATTATAAACTAATTTTGGAAAGAATAATTTGTGAACATTCTGTAACTAGTTAAAGTTAGTGATGAATGTTACATTATTATACCATATTACACATACAGCTTGTTTTTTTCATCAAATGCACAAGTTGCTAAGAAATATGAAAATATCCAACTCGTAGGAGCTTAACTGTACTACTTAAAACTAACTTAACTATGCTTCTACCCCGCACCTATAGTACCTAATACTGAAATATTTATGATACCTACCTTATCAAATTTAAAGTTACTTTTCAAAAACATTTTTCTACAAAAATGATAAGTTTATTATATATATATATCTATATATAGTAAAGTTTTAAAATGTATATTATATAAATAAATAGATAATTACTACAGTAAGTAGGTATCAACATTAAATTGCTAATTGTTTTCCTTACCAACACTTATTTTCTATTTAACACGAAACCAAAACCCAAAAATACCTACCTATATCTTACCAAAAATAAAAATGCAATTGCTTTACATAATCCCTCGGCTCATCAAAGAATAAAGACATTGTTTCTCCTAAAAGTAACAGTCAAGCGTCTTTTTAACGCAAAAGTAAAATCTTTCATTGGACACTTTCTTTGTCCTCCATATCCGCGTGTTATCTGTATGAATGTCTATGCAATGCATACATTTATGTAAAAATATACATACATAATAAAAGCACATGCTTATTGGTTTTTCCTTTTCTTGACATCATTTATGTAGTGGTCAAAAATTTAATAATTAACTGAATAATATCATTCAAATTAAATTATAGTTTTGATATCAAACAGGTTAATATATGTATGTATATTGTTATCTTTAGATGCTTCTGATCTTCATATTTTATCTTAACCTCATATTTTTTTGACGTGATAACGTCTAATAAATCGGTTTGGAATATATGGGCAGCACGCACAGTCACAGTCACAGTCACAGTCACAGTCACAGTCACAGTCACAGTCACAGTCACAGTCACAGTCACAGTCACAGTCACAGTCACAGTCACAGTCACAGTCACAGTCACAGTCACAGTCACAGTCACAGTCACAGTCACAGTCACAGTCACAGTCACAGTCACAGTCACAGTCACAGTCACAGTCACAGTCACAGTCACAGTCACAGTCACAGTCACAGTCACAGTCACAGTCACAGTCACAGTCACAGTCACAGTCACAGTCACAGTCAGTCACAGGGGGAGGGTGTAGTGGAGGGAATTGTCAAAGGTAATTGTACTGGGGGGGCGGAATTGTCAAAAATGGTGGGTGTTTGGTTGGTCTTTGTATTTGGGGTGGGTGGTAAGGAAAAAATTCTCAAAAATAATTTGTGGTTGGTTGGTGGCTGTAGGTGGGATGGGTAGTTGGTGTTGGAAGATTTGGTAGGGGGTGAGGCAAAATTGTCAAAAATGGTGGGTGTTTGGTTGGTCTTTGTATTTGGGGTAGGTGGTAAGGTAAAAATTCTCAAAAATAATATGCTATGTAATTATCTACATTATATTATTAGAAAGAATAAGCATAATAAGACATAATTTTCGTATGGGAAAACCGAGGTCTACAAAAACAAATTGGATGTAGGTACCAAATATTAGATATAGATGTGCAATGTGCAATGTGGTACCTCAAAAAATTTAGGAATTTACTAATTTCAATTATTTTTTTTTTTCTCAGGATGCATATCAAGTATAGGTATATTATTTTGTTTGACTTAAGACTTTCACAATAAGGAGCAACCTTAACAAAATTCAAAATTTGATTTTCTCAATATTTTCTAGATGGAGGGTGGTGATATAGGCAAACTATAATTTTTGATTGTCAACGTCTCCTAAAATAGTGTATTTTAAACATTTTTTTTTGTCTTTCAACCAAAATTTTAAATTTTGATTACTTGGAAAACCAATGGTGGGCAAACGAAAATTTTTGGTGGGCAAACATGTGCTAACGATGGGCAAACGAACTGCATAAATTTCGATAAAAAATTTCCCAAGTGGGGTGCCAACTTCACACAGCCCAATTGGGAAGATCAACATATCGTCACCTCAGTATTGGAGTGATCTAAAAACATAGTTTCGAGAAAACGACGTTTTAAGTTTGAATATGAATACAAAAAAAAAATTTTCAGGAAAATAACCTCTCCACAAATTTATTAATTTAGTGGCTATTTAGTTCTACTTTATGGTTTAATTCTTGTTTCAAACGGTCTATTGGTTGTTTTGTAACCTCAAGTTGAAAAAAAGGAAATTGCATATGTGGCATGATTTTTATTTCAAATAATGCGTATTTGTATGGTATGAGGGACTTTTTGACCAACCTATGTGGCATTTAAACACCTAACGAGATTGTGATTTTTGGTTGGGTATGTGGCATATTTTCATACAAAAGTTTAAATAAAAGCATTTTTTTAAACTGTTGTTATTTTATTTTTCTTAGCTTTTTTTTTTTGATAGACTTGTAGAAAACATGTTAAGTTATCGTTTCAAAAAAAAAAAATAATACTGTAAAAAAAATACCTTCGCTCATAATTCAGATCTAAAAACCCAATATTTCAGCCTTTTGTAATGCTATAACAAATTAGTTCTTAGTACTTAGTACCTTCAGAATATAAGAAAAAATAAATAAAACAAAATATGAGTATTTTATCCAACTTTTAATTCAATTTAACTTTAAAAAGTCTTTTTGATCACTGGTTTCTCTTAATTTGTCGCGTTGTTCTCCTTTAAGTGACTTCTTTAATTTTTTCAGTCTCAGGTGCGCTTGAAATAGCTTGATTTTTACCAAAAATTGCATTATAATATTAATATGTCACGTCAACCGCACTCATGTCATATTTCAATTTTATGCATTGCAAAAATACACACATTGAAATGCAGACAAAAAGTGAAACCGGTTTCTGACCAAGATTCTGTGCTCGTGTTAATATAGGACTGTTTTTAAAAAACCGTTAGACCGTGAGACGCATTTAAACAAACAACAACAACAGTGTCATTTAGATACTACCAACTAAAAGGTGGTTAAATTTTAAGGGCCGATGTTGAATGTGAACCATACCTAGTTGTCAAGTTTTTTTCTGCATTTTATTTGACATTTCTCAATTTTAGACTAATTCAATTTGAACCATGGAAAGATATAAGATACACAATCGAGCAACGCGTTAAAGTAATTCAGGCTCAATATGAAAATGGGCAACAGTGTATGATCAATTTTCGAAGAAAATCATCTTTAGTGATGAGGCACACTTCGCTTATTGGCGAATCCACTGAGGTGAAAGGATTCGCCAATAAGCAGAATTGCCGCATTTGAGCGAATGATAATCCAAGTGTTATTGTCGAAAAACCAATGAACCCACAAAGAGTGACTGTTTGGTGCGGTTTATGGGCTGGCGCTGGCGGCATCATCGGGCCGTATTTTTTCCAAAATGAGGCCGGTCAGGCAGTTACTGTGAATGGTGTTCGCTATCGTGAGATGATAACGAACTTTTTATGGCCCGAATTGGAAGATATGGATGTGGAGATGTGGACGATATGTGGTTTCAACAGGACGGCACCACTTGCCTCACAGCTAATGAAACAATGGCTCTTTTGCGTGACGTGGTGGCGATATCAATTGGCCGCCAAGATCATGTGATTTGACACCGTTTGGGGTTATTTGAAATAAAAGGTGTACGTCGATAAGCCAGCAACAATTCAAGAGCTAAAGGATGAGATAACTTGGCACATTAACGGCATAGAACCTCAATTATGCCTCAGCGTCATCGAAAATTTGGACCATTGGATGGAGGTGTGTCGCCGAGGTGGCGGCGGCCATTTGACCGATATTTTGTTCCATACATAATTGAACCATGTACCAATTTTATCATGATAAAAAGAAATGACAGTTATTTCCTAAATAATTTGTGTTTTATTCAAAATCAACATCGTCCCTTAAAATCTAACTACCACTTATAAAGCGTTTAAGACATTTGAGAAATGAATTGTATGTATATGTATCATTTTAATACTGCACAACAGTAACTGCCTATAAGGCATTTCTTTAACCGATTGTATGGTATGTATCACTTAAACACTGAAATCATTTTTAATGCTTGAAAAATTAATTTGGAGTTTGGTTTGTATGTATCATTTAAACACTGAAAAATGTTCATGCATATGAAGCACTTTTGAGTAAGAATTGTATGTATAGATCATTTAGGCACTGAATTTGTGTTTGCAAAGGATGCATTATTCTAGGCCAATTGTATGTATTGGTCATTTAAAACATTTAAAAGTTTTCAGAAAAGTTCATACAAAAATATGACTTTCTCATAAGAAGTCTTATGTGGCAGACCAATACTGACCATTTATATGCAAAAGTGCATATAGCTCATTTCTAACACTGATATCTTTGCCAGTAATAGAGATAGGATAGATTTTATTACACCAAAAGAAAAATCTCCTCTTTGTCTTTTATAAATCATTCCTAACTCAGAAATGACAAAAATGCAAATGTGGCACTCCAATACTGGGGTGACGATATACTAGTCAATGTGAACCAAATAAGAACAAAATTGAAAACTCTATATAAGGTATACATATTAACCAATCAGATAATTTAATTCAACTTGTATATTGTAGTTCCATCCGAAGAGGGTAGAGGATCTTGTGGCTTTTCCCTCTGGGTTTCCTTAACAATTGGTGAATTGATTTGGTTTTTATGCACTAGTTTATTTATATTCGAAATATATGTAACCTACACATTCGCCTTATGGTCAACCAAAAAGGTACAATGTTTTATTTATTTTTTTTTTTATTTGCATATTAATTTGTTTTCTGTTTTGTTGACTATTTAATACATTTTAATAATACCGAGTTAAAAAACTTTTTAGGTACGCCCGCCGCACCGCCGCCACCGTTAAAATACAAACTTGTTGAAATTGCATCTACCGAAATATAAAAAAAATTACGCAACAAAATATCCTTTGTTTGAATTTTCGTTTGGTGACGACTACTGCTTATCGTGGTGAGATGATCTTTGCGCTATTTTTCGCAATTCTATTGTTTTGTTGTTTTGCTATCTAAGTGCAAAATATAGGACGGTTAGGTAGTTTTCTATATATCGGTCACTACAAAGACGGCCGCGGCGGCGCGGTGGTTTGCAACAAAGCTGGTATCGCGGACAAAGGAAGGGTTGCTCATGTTGTTGTTGGTTGCCATTATGATTAAAGATGGAAAATATCCTGGCGCCGCTCTAGGATACCGGTAGGGTTTCGTTGCTCTTACGGTGCAAGGATTTTATCCTTGTTATGGCTATGGTGTTATATTTTGGCGATTTTTTTTTTCTTAAAAGAAACACCGTGACGATCGCCTGGCATTTGAATATTGGTCATATCTTAGATTGATCTAGCTATGCGTTGCTTCTCTATTCGCTTGCGAAAAGTATAAGAGAAATGTCATGGTACCTAATTGAAATAAAGAAAAATCAAAAGTGAGTTAGAAATAATTGTGTAATCTGTGCCAAAATTAAAGATATTTTGTTTTTCGTAAGTATTGCAATATTTTTCATACCTATTTGTATTTTAAATTTTTTTTATGTCTTTCAACCATAATTTTTAATTTTGATTATTTGGAAAACCAAGGTTGGGCAAACGAACATTTTTAGTGAGCGAAAATGGGGTAACGATGGGCAAACGAACTGCATCAATTTCGATAAAAAATTTCTCAAGTGGGCTGCCAGCTTCAGGAAACAAAAAAATTTATTTTGTCAATATTTTCAAAATGGAAGGTGGGCAAACGAAAATTGTGTGTGGGCAAACGTGGGCTAACGATGGGCAAACGAACTGCATCAATTTCAATAAAAAATTTCACAAGTGGGGTGCCAGCTTCACGAAATTTAAAATTTTATTTTGTCAATATTTTCAAAATGGAAGGTGGGCAAACGAATTTTTTTGGTGGGCAAACGTGGGCTAACGATGGGCAAACGAACTACATACAAAAATTCGATTTTTACATCTTTTTTTTTGTCTTTCAAACCAAAATTTTGAATTTTGATTACTTCCGAAACCAAGATTGGGCAAACGAAAATATTTGGTGGGCAAACGTGGGCTAACGATGGGCAAACGAACTGCATTTAAAAAAATCGATTTTTACATCTTTTTTTTCGTCTTTCAACCAAAATTTTGAATTTTGATTATTTCCGAAACCAAGGGTGGGCAAACGAAAATTTTTGGTGGGCAAATGTGGGTTAACGATGGGCAAACGAACTACATCAAAAATTGAATTCAATCGCTTTCAACCAAAAAGAAACTACATATTTTTTTTTTTTTTTTTTTTTTTTAAGGGTGGGCAAACCAAAATTTTTGATGGGCAAACGAACTGCATCAATTTCGATAAAAAATTTCACAAGTGGGGTGCCAGCTTCAGGAAATACAAAATTTTATTTTGTCAATATTTTCAAAATGGAAGGTGGGCAAACGAAAATGTTTGGTGGGCAAACGTGGGCTAACGATGCGGGCAAACGAACTGCATAAATTTCGATAAAAAATTTCACAAGTGGGGTGCCAACTTCACACAGCCCAGTCCGTCATTAAATCTTCTCCTCCATACTCCATACGGCGGGTGGCAATGGTACAGTGGATGTAGTGCTTGGTTGCTCAACCTGAGAGCTGTGCGTTCAAACCCAGCCGAGGGCAGCAATTTTTATTTATTTCCCAAGTTTCAACTGGATGCCACCCGTGGAATTTCCATGAGATAATTATCACCTAAAATCTCAAACCACTGTACCAACTTTCTTTCCTATCTTTCTATTCCTTCTATTTCCTCGCTCGCACATGTTAATTCATTATAAAGGTATTAATATCCCTTTGAGTGCGAATGCATTATATAAAAAAAAAAAATACTCCGTTGATACATAAAGGACCAAATATCACCCGAAGAATCTTTCTCTCAAAGCACCCCAGCCTGTATTCATACTATTGTGTCAGTGTCCACGCTTCTGCCCCATACAGCAGGACTGGGATGTATAGTGTCTCCTTGGTCTTATGGGCAGACCCCTCTTTACCACTGGGCCCACTGGGCCTGGGCCCAGGGCCCGCAATCACCAGGGCCCCCTAATTGCTGAAACATCACTTTATTGGTCTATTTTCAAGAAAAAAATATGTTTCGATACAATTTTAGATGCATAAAGAATGATCAGAATTCGTACATTCTTTGCTGAACAACAACCTTTGCTGAACATTTAAAATCACATTCCCTACGAAATTATATTCAAATTAAAACAGATACATGAAGCACCTATAAACAATGCTCTGCTGTGAATAACTAACTGAGTGGCAATGCAGTTTGCTTTCTGACAGAAACAAAAAACACACACATTTTGAATATCTGTATGGAAAAATAAAGATAATGGTGTTTCTATATATGCAACGCGCATCAAGTTTGCATCAACGCAGTAACTCATACATAGGCGATTTAACTATCCGTCGGATGAACGACACTCAATTTTTAAGTTTTCAAGGTAAAGAGGAAAAGAGTTTTTGTTTTTGTGCATTCAATGAGATAGATGAAAGATTACGCTTCTCACCAAAAAGGAAATAATTATAAAGAGTCCAACCTTTCCTACGTTCCATCCTCCACTAGCCTTGCTTTTCGTGGGCTCTTTTGTATTACATTTTTTTTCTTGTTGACAAGACAACACAATTTTTGTTTTCGGTGACAAGAAGACCACACAAAATAAACGTATTGAATTTCGATTATTGGCATTTTTATTTTGAAAAGAATTTTTATAAAAATTGATTTAGTAAACGTTCATTTATAGTAAAAAGCGAATCTGAAATAAATTCATCTTCTTCTTCGAGTGGTTCCGAGTCGAATTTCTCCATCCACATCTTCTGAAAATGAAGGGGCAACAAAAATAAAAATATAGAAATTCACCTCCACCACAAAATAAGCGGAACGAAGAGGCTACTTAATGGAGAAGACACACTCAACATTTCTTAAGGAAGGGCTGCACTAGGGGCGATTAATCTCAATAGAAAAGTGATCGATGTTTATTCTTTAGATTGCTATTTCACACCTCATCTGTTTCAAAATTATGGATGAATTTTTAAAATTGGTTAGAATATATAAACTTTTATTCTCGAAATTCAATAATGGTGGGCTTACACATTTATAAATAGTGATTGTGAAGGTTTACAAACAGATCCCAATCATCCATGCTGAATTCCTATACGCGAATGAAAAATATAATAGTTCTTACCAATTTTCGTTCTCGGTGCAAGAAAAGTTGCAAGCCCCCCGATAGTTTTTTTTATTTTCATTCAAATGCCCAACTTGCTCATGATAAATAGTTTCCTAACCAGTTTATGTACTACTTACATGCATAACACATTGACTTTTATTTGCTTATTTTGACAATTGACCCCTAGTTTTCATTTTTAAATGTGTGTGATTTGAAGATTTTGATCAAAACAGCACATTGATTTTTTAAAAATAAAAATGCTTTCAGATACAAATTACTGTACACCAACATCTAACTAATAATAAATATTATTTATTTAAAAAATGAAAAGAATAATATTAATTTAAAGCTATGTATGTGATTGTTTCTGTATACCTTTATTACACAACATAACATTTTTATATAATCATACAGGGGCCCCATTTTCGAAAAGTGCCCAGGGCCCCCAAAAGGGTAAAGACGGCCGTGCTTATGGGTGGTTGTTCTGCTATAAGAAGCCAGAGGAAACACTGATTGCGGGAAGTGATTCTTCGACCTAGCTCTTTACCGATATTGTTTTTTGAGGTTATAGTGGGGCTTAAATAGACAAAGTCCTTGACAAATTCATCAAAGTTATATCTGTTCATCTTGATGAATGATGATATTCTGCACCAAAGGAGAGAACAAACTTCGTTTTATTTTCATTAACAACCATTATCTATTTGCGAATACTCCACTGATAAAAACATTATGAGCATAGCCAAGTAATTAAACAGATCTTTATAAAATCATTCCGATGTTGTAACATGTGAGTTGCGTTAGATAGCTTGAAGCAGGATGTTGAAGAGTTTAAATGATGAATGTTCTTACCAAACCAAACTTGACGGAGCAGCATGAGTTCTCCAGTAATTTTATTCAATTGAACGAGCTGAGCATGGCTCTGTAAAGCTCGTTTCTATTCACGCTGTCATACCCACCTTTATATTTCGATAAAGAGGGTGCGAATCGATGGAATTCCTGGGTCTTTTCTAAGATCGGTCGAAGTGTGAAAATTTTGTCCACGGTTGATTAAACGGGCGCGAAACCATGATGATAGAGTCCTTAAAGTTCACGCACAAAGGGTCAAGACGCTTATTTTATGAGCTTAAATTGAAGATAACGATTAATTTTGATTTGTTTTTAAGTTTTTATTGGAGTCTTGTATACCAAAAAATAAAAACATGATTATGCTCAAGTGCAATTATAATTAAGAGTCCAAACCCACAGTGCTTGAAGTTCGATATAGTGCCTTGAAGAACAATAAGAACAATTCACTAGAATGTATTTATACAAGATGTTATTCCCTTCCTAAAATTCTTAGATATGGGTTCACACTTCGCGCCGCCCGTAAATCATTAAATAATAGTTCAAAAATGTGTAGGTACTAAAGAAAGAGTTGGGATTTATTTCTATAGTTTGCTTCATAAAACATATTAATGAGAAAATCCAAAGGTTTTTCCATGATCTCAATGTTAAATTCTGAAAAAGGGTCACATATTGTCATTGATTTTGTATAGTGTTTTATTATTTTTTATGATGAGCAACGTTCTGGCATTTAAGGATTTTCCTACATACGAATCCTTCATTTTGTTTCCAGAGCCTCTTGAAACCATAAACATTTTAATAGCATTCATTTATGACACAACAAACAACACGACCATATGTGTTGCAATACTCACGTGGCCGGTTTTTTATTTGTGTCATGGTTATTTCCTTTTTTTTAATAAATTCTGCCATTCTAATTGACGGATTTTCCTCAAAATATATATATTAACGTTCAAAGAAAAATGTTTCCTGAGATTTGTTTTATTTCGTTTCAGCCTTTTGAGACGGCTATAACAATTCCGATTAAACTCATAAATATAACAAACATTGAACATTGATCGATTCACTCAATCGCTTACAAAGTGCTCAAACGATTTCTATTTAACTTTGTACGCAATTTACTTAGACCATTTTTTTTCGTGGCGCTGACCTGGGTTTAACAAGCACCGTTCTAAGTGTTAGGACAATCCTGGATTTCTATTTTTTATTTCCGGTGGGCCGAACTTTGTGTGATTGGTATATTTTATAAGAATTGGTCATTGGTATACTTGATTTTTCGTAGTTTTTGATTTGCAAACAGGAGGGCAGAGTAAAGTTAATTGGGAAACTTCAGGGTGATCGGTATAAGGTTGTTTAAAAAAGCTAGAGCGAGTTTTTTTTGGTCCAGACAAGATAAAAATAGTATGGGAGGGGTACTGTTCGTTTCGTTTAGCCGGGAGGGGCAATTTTCTAAAAACAAGTTATCCTGACCGTATGGATGGCTCTAGAACTTTGTATTGCCAAGTATACATGCGAGATGGCCCAAGCCATCATTTCTAGAAATATTTCTAGATTTTCCTGTTTTTGTGCAGAAATAAGTTGGGCTATATTTGAATAGCTTGCCATCAAAAAGTCCTAGTGCCATACCAGAGTTGAACTTAAGACTTATAAGAGCACTAAATCTGGACACCAAATTTGAAGTTTGAAAGTTATCATTTTAAAAACGGTTCACAATAAAAACATAATTTTAAAACACAATGAAAGAAGAGGTTTCTTGCTTAACAAAAAGATGGTATTGTAGGAATTATAACATTATTTTTTAATGATTTTTTTCAATTTTAGTCAAGTTTTTCGAAAATTGCCGCTCCTAAACGTATAGGGCAAAAGACCCCTCCCATATGATTTTTTTCTTGTCTCAACCCAACCAACTTGGTTTAGCATTTAAATAATCTTATACAGATCACTGTGTAGTGTATATCAACATGTCCACATGTCCAGTTCTAGAAAATATCTAAGTGGAGCGAAAAACGAAATAGAAAGAAATTACCCCATCTTCAAAATTTAATTACGTTAAGCGGCCCACAGACACCACACTTGTGCGCGCGCATTTGTCGGTGCGAGGAAATGTGTGCTGTCTGTGGCTGGTGCGCACACCGATTTTCGGCGCGAGTAAAAAACAAAAGTTTTTGATTTTTGGTGTCGGTGTCTCGATCGGTGTGATGTGTATGGGCATGCGCGCGGGTTATATCAAGGTCAGGGAACCAAACCACAACGGATGTTCCCACCGTTGCAACCAACAATAATGGCACGTCAGCGTCTACGAACATGACGAAATCCAACACTCACATTGGATTGCCAATCGATTGGACTCGTTAAGGGTTCCAGGAAAACGTTAACTTGATGACCCAGCATTATTATGCATAGGCATAATGCTTCAACATAGAATAGATACAAATGAAAAGTCAGTCTAAAAGTCTGAGATCGCGAGCTAAGTTCATCCATAAAATATATTGTAAATTAATTTAAGTTGTGAAATTTTAAATAAAGTTTTTTTTAACAAAAATCCTTTCATACGAACTTTAATGGCGCAGTCGGTAGGATTTTAATCCGAAGATTAGAATTGCAATACACATAGATACATAAATATTAAAAAGTGCATAGTGACATACAAAACTAAACTTAAATTAATTTTGTGTCGCCGGAATCAAATTGTGAAATCCGTAATCACTTGAATATAGTATCATAAAAGAAAGGAAAAGAACATTATTAGTGAAAAGTGAAAATAAAAAGACTCAAGTCTGCGGAATAAAATTAAAATTGTTTATCCGTTTTAAATTCACCACAAAAAAAAAAATATATAAAAAATGGACGCAGTAGAACAAGCGCTAGCTCAAGCTCAGGCTCTAGCTCAACAGCAGCAGCAACAACAACAGCAGCAACAACAACAACAACAACAACAGCAACAACAACAAGCTCCTCCTCAGGTTCCTATAACAATTACTCTGACTGAGTTAATGAAAGAGTCCTCTAAAATACGAGAATATTGGGGTACATCAGAATATGCGCTGACATCCTTCATAAGAGAAGTAGAGATCTTTCTACCTTTTTTCAATGGAACACCGTTGGAACAATACGTTTTACAACGAAACATAATCAATAAAATACAAGGACCAGCACTTCAGGCGATCAGGACATTGGGAAATTACACAACGTGGGATACAATTAAAGCTGAACTCATCAGGAATTTTGGAGTGAGAGAAACATACTATAACCTATATCACCAAGCACTTAGCCTAAAGAATAATAACGTGAGTGAATATTTTGATAAGTTAAAAGATATTTTAGATAAACTAAATACTAAATACGAGTTTGATACTGAAAGACCCAGTGAATTTTCCCCCATTGCGAATGAAAATATGATAGTTAGAACATTTATTGATGGGTTAGACCCTAACTTAGCAAGTGTAATAATTAGCAGACAGGTAGACAATCTTAGAGACGCTTATTATACTTTAGAAGAAACAGGGCTTTTACAAAAAACTAGGTATACTAAACAAAATATACAATCAAAACCCACAAATAATAATTTTAATAACCATAATAATTTTAATCGTCCACAATACAATACAAGAAACGATCAAGTTAGATATAGAAATAATTTTAATCAAGCTAGGAATAATAATTCAGGTCAGTATAGAAATAATAATAATTTTAATCAAGCTAGGAATAATAATTCAGGTCAGTATAGAAATAATAATAATTTTAATCAAGCTAGGAATAATAATTCAGGTCAGTATAGAAATAATAATAATTTAAATCAAAGGACTTTAGGGCATAATAATCATACGCCAATGGAATGTGAACATCTGCAACAAAAAGTAGAGGAAGTAAATTTTCAATCACAGCCTCCAAATCGGATTTACCGATAATAGAGTTGACCATAGGAGATACAAAAATTAAATGCTTGATAGATACAGGTTCTACGACTACATTGCTTGATAAGTCAAAATTACAAAATTATAAACGAATTCCTTTAAAAGAAAAAATTACGTTTAACACCCTGAACGGGAACACAAAAATAGATTCTGAAATAATTACAGAGCTTCCAAAAGAATTTAGCGAAAAAGCTCACATGTGTTGGAAGCTTACATCCTTTAAAGATAAACATTTCGACGGTTTAATTGGTCAAAATTTACTTAAACCGTTACAAGCAAAAATTAATTTAGAAAAAGAGTTCATTGAAATAAACGGGAATAAAATTAAATTCATAAATTCATGCCCACATAATTATGACGAAATATATGTTTTAGAGGGAATCAAAGAAGATCAAGACGTTCCGAATTGTCTCCTTGGTAACCATCTTAATAATGAGGAAAAAGAAACTTTAAAGACTCTTCTCAAAAAAAATAGGGATTTATTCTTTCATGAAGGACAGCATTTAAGCAGTACCCATGATATCCAACATGAAATTGTTACTACAACAGATAGGCCTATTTATGCGAAAATTTACAGATATCCCCAAATCCACGAACAGGAGATCAATAAACAAATTAAAGAGATGCTCATGCAAGGTATAATACAAGAGAGCAATTCTCCTTACAATAGTCCTTTGTGGGTTGTGCCCAAAAAGCTAGACAATTCCGGGCAAAAGAAATGGAGAATAGTGGTCGACTATAGAAAGTTGAACGAGGCCACTATTGACGATAAATTTCCTATTCCTAATATAGAAACTATATTAGATAAGCTAGGAAGATCCCAATACTTTACAACTTTAGACCTAGCTAAAGGCTTTCACCAAGTCCTAGTTAGGGAAGAGGATAGAAAGAAAACAGCCTTTTCGACTCCTCTTGGGCACTATGAGTTCACAAGAATGCCTTTTGGACTTAAAAATGCCCCTGCGACTTTTCAGAGATTGATAAACTCAGTTTTAAGAGAATGCATAAATCAAATATGCGTCGTCTACCTTGACGATATTCTCATATTTAGTTCATCTCTGAAAGAACACATTATAAGTGTTCAAAAAGTTCTAGATAAATTAAGGCAGCACAACCTTAAAATTCAAATAGACAAGTGCAAATTCTTTGCGAAAGAAACAGAATATCTGGGACACGTCTTAACGACGGAAGGAGTTAAACCAAATCAAAACAAAATAGAAAGCATACAAAAACTTCTGTTACCAGAAAGTACGAAACAAATAAAATCGTTTTTAGGCATAACTGGTTATTTTAGAAAATTTATTAAAGATTACGCAAAAATTGCGCAACCAATGACCAGATATTTAAAGAAAAATTCAAAGATCAACTTAAATGATCCAAACTATATAAGTGCTTTTGAAAAACTCAAAATTATCCTCACAGATTCACCGGTTTTGAAGTATCCAGACTTCAACAAAAAATTCCAACTTACGACCGATGCGAGTGATTTCGCTATTGGGTCCGTACTTACACAGGACGGTCACCCAGTTTGTTATGCAAGCCGCACTTTAAACGATCATGAACGGAATTATTCCGTGACTGAAAAAGAACTTCTTGCAATAGTTTGGTCTGTAAACTATTTTAGGCCATATATTTATGGTAGACCCTTTGATCTGCTAACAGACCACCAACCACTTAAATGGTTGCAAACAAAACATAAGGGTAAAGATATAAATCAACGACTTCAGAGATGGTTGTTACAGCTAGGAGAATATAATATTAATATTGATTACATAAAAGGAAAAGAAAACAAAGCTGCAGATTTTTTGAGTAGAATTAATTGCGAAACTGGCGAAATAAATGTGATCGAGACGTTCACAACTGAGGAGGGAGAGAAAGCACCCCATTTAAATTTTGAAATTGATAATATGAGTGTAGAAAATACGATCCATTCACAACAAGAGGATCAAAATGATCATTTCCCCATATTAGATACAGTAGTTAACAGATTCTATACACAAATTATGCTTACAAACAATAAAAGCAAAGAAATTGAAATAGTTAATAATAAAAGAATTATATATATTAACTCCGAAGATATTGAAGAAGAAAGACTTATAGATATATTTAGAAGGTTTATAAAAAGAAAAGGTAGAATAGGCATCTTCTCAGATTTAACAGAACACGAGTACAACTTAGTACAATTAAAGCTCATTGAATTATTTGACCCCACAAAACAAATAAAGTTTTATAAATGTATGTATCACGCACAAAATATGAAAAATGAAGATGATACCTATAAACAGATAGCGAAATATCATAAAAATGAAACAGGTCATGCTGGCATAAACGAAAATTATGCAGGTCTAAGAAAACTCATATACTTCAAAAATTTAAAAGAGTTGATTCAAAAATACATAAATAACTGCGATACATGTAATCAGGCTAAGTATGATAGAAAACCAATAAAACCGAAGCTTCACTACACAGAAACTCCAACAGATAACAATCAGATAGTACATGCAGATATTTACATTAACACCAAAAATAACTTCTTAACCTTTATAGACAAGTTCTCTAAGCATGGCATAATATTTGATTTAGAAGATAGAAACAGTATCACGATTAAAGAGAAATTACGACTATACTTTTCCATTAAAGGCAAACCTAATAAAATAGTTTTAGATAATGAATTTCAAAACACAAATGTAAAAGATTTCTTAAGACAGGAAGATATAGAAGTACACTTTACGAAGCCAAATAGCCATACTGGCAATTCCGACATTGAGAGATTTCATAACACCATAAGCGAAAAAATGAGAGTACTCACTACAGAAAAATCCAAGCTAACAACGAAAGAAAGAATATATCAGTGTGTAGAGTGGTACAATAAATCAGTGCATTCCTCAATTAAATTTAAACCAATAGATGTTTTAGAAGGTAGAGTAGATAAAGAAAAGGTCCTGGAAAATATGCAAAATATGAAAGATAGGGTTATTAGCAAGCTTAACAAAGATAGGGAAGAATACAATGAAGAAAGAGAAGAAGGATTAGTGAAAAATTACAAGGCTCTTAGACACAAACAGGAACCTAGATATAGAAAACTTAAATTAAAGAACATCCATCCTACAAATATAAAAAGACCAAATAAATTTTCAGATCAAATGGATATGGATAGTGTTAGTCCTTCTACTCAGAACAGCTAATACAACATTGACGATAGAAAAAATAGATACAAACAGTGGATTCATAGAAATAAAACTTGGAAACGTTGAAATAGTAAGAACTTATGATATTATACTACATATTATTAACCCAGCAGAAATTTTGAAGATAATTGCATGCCTAGAAGAAAATATTTCAAAATTACAAATCGAAAAAGAAGGAAGAGACATTTTATTTCATGAGTTAGATTCACTTAAATATAAAATACATACTATTATTCCACACAGGCAAAAAAGAGGGCTTATTAACATAGTAGGTACAGGTATGAAATGGTTATATGGAACAATGGATGAAGATGATAGACAAAACATTGAAGAACACTTGAAAATCATCGACGAAAATAACCATAATATAATAACTCAAAATAATAAACAAGTATTTATTAATAATAGCTTTAATCAAACCTTTTTGACTTTAAAAGAAACAATTGAAAAAGATAGAACTAAAATATCCTATCAACTCGTTAATAATAAAAAAGATATTGTTAGAATAAATAATAAATTTTTGTACCTAGAATCATTGTTAAAAATCGGAATTATAAAAGACAATGTCGAACACATTCAAAATAACATTGCTTCAAGTAGAACAGGAATAATGGGAAACAATATTTTAAGTAAAGAAGAAATAATAAAATATGACGTAAGTTTTGAAAAATTAAAAAATATAAAAATTGGAACAGCCCTATATGAAAATGAAAAAATTGTTTTTGTAATTAAAATACCGAGTGAACTTATAGAGACAAGAAAATATTTAGTTACCTCTTTAACAAATATGAATTCTGAAGAATTAATAATAGATGATGAAGAAATTGTAAAAATAAATGAAACTGTATATAAATATGAATTAAATATAGACTTCAAAAATTTAAGGAAATCCAATTTATGTTTATATAATAGCGTTTGTATGAAAACAAAGAATTCCCAAATGAAAATTCATGAAATTGAAAATGGTTTGTTATTGTTAAAGAATGTTAAGAATATAAATTTATCAAGTACTTGTGATGAAAGAACCACACATTTAAATGGAAACTTTTTATTAAATTTTAATAGCTGTGAGTTAAAAATCCAAAATGAAACCTTTGTGAACAGAAAAAATATATTTGAAGAAAGATTTATTATACCTTACGAAATAAATTTAAATACAACTCAAGAACAACTCAGCTTCAATGATATTGTAATAAAACAAATAGAAAATATTGAAAATATTAACGAATTAAAGTTTAATCATAAAAATCATGTAATGTTTAATATATGTATTGGAATTATAATTCTACTGTTAATTATTAATTTAATAATTTACGTTTATATAAAATCAAAAAAGCTCAGACGTACATTCTATATAACTCAGGAGAGTTTTCATCCTAAGGAGGGAGAGGTTATATCAAGGTCAGGGAACCAAACCACAACGGATGTTCCCACCGTTGCAACCAACAATAATGGCACGTCAGCGTCTACGAACATGACGAAATCCAACACTCACATTGGATTGCCAATCGATTGGACTCGTTAAGGGTTCCAGGAAAACGTTAACTTGATGACCCAGCATTATTATGCATAGGCATAATGCTTCAACATAGAATAGATACAAATGAAAAGTCAGTCTAAAAGTCTGAGATCGCGAGCTAAGTTCATCCATAAAATATATTGTAAATTAATTTAAGTTGTGAAATTTTAAATAAAGTTTTTTTTAACAAAAATCCTTTCATACGAACTTTAATCGCGCACATTTTATATTCAGTTGCATTGTATTGTGATCGAGTAAGGAGTGTGCAAGATTTTTTTAAAATGTTTTTTTCCTTTGAAATCTCTTTCACAACTAAAGTGTGTACGATGTGGTGTGCAGTGTGTGGCGAAATCACGCACCAGTTTCGGTGCACATGCGCGCGCACAAGTGTGGTGTCTGTGGGCCGCTTTATAGATACTTTTGTGGACCTGAAAGCTCGGAGAAAAGAATTTTCTCAATAAGTTTCGTATTCAAATCAAAAGTTTCTTTCCCTATAAATACTAGGTATATGTATACTTATGCTCTTGAAAATAAATAATATTATTAAAAGTGTTGGGTAACTACACTATTTAAATTAAATAACTGCGTGGCAATTTTTAATGGGAGCTACCCATCCAAAGAATTTGCCACGGGCCTCAGATGGTATAGTTACGCCACTGTTTGCAGCAGCAATATTTTCGAATGTGCGTGCATTACAATGATGCACCAGGCCTTACCATATCTACTGATATGGTAAGGCCTGGTGCATCCACTCTCTTCAAATTTCTTCCTAATTTTACTAATTTCTTGCGTAGTCGATCGATTATGACGACCATAATCATCGCGTTGTACATGGCACGGTTGTAACTATTTTTAATAATTTCAACCTGTTTTTCAATTTATTGTTAATCGTTCCATTTTCGCAAATGGCAGACATTTTACAAATATTATAACACTTCGAAAGACATGCTGACTCCTAAAAAAAAAGTATGCCTCACTGGACGCTCGACAGAAGTCATAACTTAAACTAATCTAAGTTGAACTTTTTAATATTGAAATTTCTTTAACTTGAGAAAAGCTTAGGTTATAACTTAAACTTTATGTTTATGAATATGATCATGTGAGGAAAGGTTATATATTATACGGCTAGCGCTGTGGGTTAAAGTGAGAGAGGAGGAACCTGCCTACTGCTGCCGTATGCGTGAGAGAAATGGAAGCCAGACAGACTGGCGCCGTAACGCGTTACGTAACAAAGCCAATACCCTTCCATAAGAAGTTATCACAAAAAAAAATATTGAAAATCATTCAACCAGTTCTTTTTTAATATTCGAAAAAATATTTGAAATTTTTTTTGAGTACATGTGATTTTTAGAAAATCTGTAGGTTTTATCTGTAAAAATAATTAAAAAAAATTCAATTTATTCATTTTCAAAATATTTCGAGTACCAAATTAAAAAAAAAAAAATTATTAAAAATCAAAAAAAAAAGTTTTTAAGAATTTTGAAAGGCCTTATTAATTGGGTTATAAATGAGTTTTATTTGAATCCGATGTACAGTTTATGAAAAAACTTGAATTGAAAATTACGGTTCTATAAGAGGTAACCTACCGTTATAAGACAAACTCCGAAAATTCTTTTATAACCAAGATAGATTGTCTTAAAGAAATAGCATTCTGACGCAGTTGCATGAAAAATAAACTCATGTAAAACAACTGCAGATGCAGACACAAAAAACCAAACAAAAAAATTCTATTTAGGAATCGAACTCATCATTTCTAATATCTATCGACCAACTCCTTAACCACTCGGCCATCGTCGCCACAATAATTTTAATGGCAAACATTAAAAATGATTTTTACGCAACGCGTTACGTAACAAAGCGGTTTACCCTCCCATAAGAAGTTATCACTTCAAAAAAAATATATATATATTTGGCACAGCACTTTCCATGACATGATTTACTCTTGGAGGAATTGTCACTTACTCGCCTTAGGCAGTATCCCAGCAAAGAGCTTATGTGGGGTCGGGGATCGAAGTCAGAACCTTCGGCGTGGTAGTCCGACACACTAACCACTACAACACGGGGTACCACTTCAACAAAGAAGCTGATGAAAAAGAACTACAAATGACAGATCAGATGAAATAAAATGAATTGAAATTTGTTTCGGTGTCGGTGAAGCGTGCAAAGTGTCTAACATAACTCCAAATATTTGTATAATGACGTTTTGGTGCCAATGTTTAGATTTTGGCGAATACTACAAGCCCTCACACCGAAAGTCCACCTTTTATTCATAATATCCGTTTAAATGGCAGTTAAGAAAAAATAATTGTTACTCTACGACCTATCAATATAGTGTAAAGTGTATCTCCACAATTTGTTCGTAGTTGAAAAACTCTGTGATTGACACATGTTGTGAAAAACCCAAGTTGTCGTGAATATACCTATAAGGGTATCTTGTTAGTTGTGTTATCATTTACTTTAAAATAATAATTTGCGGTAAGTGCCTAACAATTTTTTTTTGCAATTAATAAAATAATATTTTTGCAAAGGAATGATCTGAAAATTGACAAAAGAGTTTTAAAATTTATTTACACTTGTTATACATTTTTAGAAAAAAGGAGATACACATTTTTCTTGTTGTAGCCTAGATTTAAAAGTAAGAAGTTTTTTTTTATGGAATTACACACTTTGCACGCGTCAACGATGATAGTATTTTTCTATGACAAATCGTTAGCTGGAACTCATGTTACAAGGCTTACATGTTGCTTACATTTAGAAGCTGTTTTTAATATATTTGAGTATTAATTAATTAATTTATTTTCATCTTTATTACGCGAGATTAAACAAAAAAAAAACATTTCCAAAGACTTGCAAGCTTTAAGGATCGATAGTTTACCGAAACTAAAAATTGGGGAAAAAACAAAGCTTACTTACTTAAGGTGGCGCAGAAAGTCCATTGTGGACCTCGTCCTCAACTTACAATCCTCACCAGCTAGGCCGGTCCCTAGCCAGCAGCCTCCAGTTGCGCACACCAAGTTGGTTGAGGTCATTCTCCAATTGATAGTACCACCTTAGATGGGGTTTACAGAACTGCGTTGGCCCTCCGGGTTGGAATTGAAGACTCATCGGGCTGGAGTGTTTCCGTCCATACGCTCCACATGGCCCAGCCATCTAAGCCACTGTATTTTCAGCTTCTTTACCAGGTCAATGTCGCTGTATAGCCTGTAAAGTTCGCCATTGAATCTTTTCCTTCCTATTCCATTGATACATATAGGACCGAATATCACCCGAAGAATCTTTCTCTTAAAGCACCCCAGCATGTATTCATCCGATTGTGTCAGCGTCCACGCTTCTGCCCCATACTGCAGGACTGGGATGATAACAGTCTTGTATAGTATATAATTGGTCCTTTAAGAAAGAGCTTTTGCTACTAAAATGCCTTCTAAGCCCGAAGATATCTGTACTGATGTTGTTCTGAGAGGTTATAGTGGAACCCAAATAGACAAAGTCCTTGACAACTTAAAAGTTATATCTGTTCATTATGATGTTTTGTCCGAGCTTACGGTGATGGAATTCTGCACCCAAGGACAACATATACCTACTTTGTTTTATCTTCATTTACAGCCAGAACCATTTTCACCGCCTCCACTTCAATACTTGCGATATTATATAGGTGTACTAAATTAAAACCCACCGTCGTCGCGTCATATCGAGAAAGCAAACAGTTTAAAATCGTTTTTTGTATTTGAAAAACTCTTCAGATCTTCTTAAAACTTCATTTTAATTTAATGAAGACACTTAACAGATAAGGAATTAAGACTAGCTAGGGACTCGTACTGTTACGTTACTATGATTCTATACAGCTTAAAGAACAATAATTTGTTTATCAGTGAAAGACACTTTAAATTTTTAGAATTCTTTAAGAGCGCTGACAAATTATTAGATTAAGGGTATCTTCTAGATCAAAAAGAAAGTGACTAAGAACCAAAGGAGCAGAGGCTGCACCAAGTGGGCATAATTAATTTGAATCCTATTTTCATAAACATCACATTAAACTAAGATAACCCTAATATTGTTTTATCTCCGTTAAAAGTCCTCATTTCACTCTTAATTATTACATACAAATGCTGCGAAGTCGAATGTCGACTATGCGAGAAAATCTACGTTTACAAACACTTGAAACAATAATTGTCACATTTAGTAAAAGTTCTCAGAAAACTCAAATTTTGAACTCGCACGCACTTCAAGGGTACTCTGACACCGTGCCACTTCTATGCGACACATATTATGTTCTTCAAAGTCTCGTGGAAGATTTTATAATAAATTCATTTCAATTGGTTCTTTTAAAACAACAAACTCATTCCAACAGTAATTTATGTCCTTACAAAAAAATATCCCTCGTCTTTCAAGAGCCAAGTCGGATTATTTGGTATATATGAGTGTTGAATTCTTCTTAAGATACAATGGACCCAGATCGATTTATTGATATAAGAGCGAAATATAAAACTCGTGATCAATTCAACTTAAAATTTTATTCATAACCTCTTATGTACATTATTGAAAATTGGAATGAAAAAAAAAAGGGAAAAAAATGTGATTTTTACTTGACATTTTCATTGACAGAAGAAAGAGTAAAAATGTATAATTTAATGAAAGAAAGAGATAAACATTTTAGTTGGTGATTATGATGATGGTGGCGTTCAGAGATCCAACATATCTGCCCCGCGTTGATGTCCGAGAGGACATCATATCGTCTGCGTTGGCGGGGCGGCGAGTCCACATGATTATGATGCAGATGCAGCAATTGTTGAATAACCTGTAACAATAAAGGTAATTGTGCATTTGATTTATTGGGTCTGGTCTTTCTGTGCATCTTGATAATTATCCTGAACGGGTAGTGGGCATAACTTTACGATAGGACGTTTGACGATTCCATTTTTTGTTTTTAAAGTAACAACTCTCACCAAGTTATCAGCCCCAGGATGCAGCTCTACAATTCGTCCTAAAGGCCAGTGGTTACAGGGAAACCTTTCATCTTTTATCATCACAATATCGTTAATTCTTAGATTCGGTTCCTGTTTCAACCATTTTGGGCGACGTTGTAATCGTGACAAGTATTCACTACTCCATTGTCTCCAGAATTGTTGCACCAACGTTTTACAATGATGCCAACGGGAAATGAGACTAGTGCGATTCGTTTCAATTTGAGGGAGGGCGAGCATCGAGTCTCCTATTAAAAAATGACCAGGGGTTAAAACCATCAGATCCTCTGGATCATTTGTCAAAGGGCAAAGTGGTCTTGAATTAAGACATGACTCAATTTGAACTAGGACGGTATTCAGTTCCTCATAGGTTAATTTTTGTTCTCCGATTGTTCGCTTCAGGTGGTATTTTGTTGACTTAACACCCGCCTCCCACAGGCCACCAAAATGTGGAGAGGAAGGTGGAATAAAGTGCCATCGGATATGTTGCTGAGCAAGTTGAGGGTGAATTTTCTCAATAAATCGTTGATAAGCAGTCCTATCTTCCTTAAGCTTTCTATTCGCTCCTACGAAGTTGGTACCACAGTCACTGTATATGTCACCAACCCTCCTGGCGACAAAACGGTTTAAGGCACCAATGAAAGCATTCGCAGTTAGATCCCCTACTAATTCCAAATGAATAGCTTTGGTAGAGAGGCATATAAAAAGTGCTATATATCCCTTTAATGAAGTACGACCTCTGCCCTTTGAGGGTAAAATATTGAAAGGTCCAGCGTAGTCAACCCCTGTTGATGAAAATGGCCTTGCTGGGCGAATACGCTGAGCAGGTAATGCTCCCATCATTTGTGAACAAGGTTTTGGCTGGTTCTTAAAGCAAGTAATGCAACGATGAATTACGGAACGAACTGCATTGCGTCCATTTAAAATCCAAAATCGTCTCCGGATGTGATTCAACGTTAGCGTCACACCACCATGCAAGGTGCTTATGTGACTATATTCGATGACCAAATTTGTAATATGATGTTTCGTAGGTAAAATGAATGGATGTTTTTGGTCCAGAGATAACAATGCATGCTTTAGTCTACCCCCAAGCCGTATGATTTCGTTCTCTTTGTCAAAAAATGGGTTAAGTGGACGCAGTGTACTTTTTTCTGGAGGTAGTTGTCCTAAAGATAATGAATTCCATTCAGAGGAAAAGACTTCTTTCTGTACTAATCGTACGATATATACCGTGGCCTCATTAAGATGTTCCGATGATAACCTTCCTGATGTTGGCAGTCCTAACTTTGGAAAACAGTTTCTACCAAAACGAAGGCACAATGCGATGATTCGTACTGTTTTGGTGAATGATGACCATTTTATCAGCAAGTCATTTAGCTCCGATTTCATAGTGGAATTTAAAAATGACATCACATTTCTCTCTTCTTCTTGAACAATCGAACATGGCATATTTAAAGTTGATTTCGGCCACTCACTGATCGGTAGCTGAAGAAACGGTGAACCATGCCACCACAAATCACAGTTAGCTAGTCGAGAAGGACTTATTCCACGGCTAGAAATATCAGCAGGATTATTTTCCGAAGTTATATGTCGCCATTGTTCTGTTTTAGATTCAGCTTTGATTTTTTGAACTCGATTTGACACAAATTGTTTCCATCGGCTGGAGTCCCCCCGAATCCAGTACAGAACGATAGACGAATCGGTCCATAAGAAGGTGTTCCAAGTGGGCACGTCTATACAAAAGTTTCGCTTGATAAATTTTAACAACTTGACGGCCAATGTGGCTCCGCATAATTCGGCACGAGGAATTGTTAGCTTTGGTTTTATTGGGTTTACTTTGCATTTTGCCAACAAAAGGTTAACGGCAAATAGTCCATCTTCCTTTCGAACCCTTAGATAAGCAACAGCTGAGTAGGCGTGTTGAGATGCGTCACAAAAAAGGTGTAATTCATGAGAACTCGAATCACTCCTGCTGCCCAACCATCTTGGAATTCGAAGCTGTGTAATGGCTGATAACTCTTCACCAAATTTTAGCCAAGACTTCTTAATTTCTTCAGATATTTCCGTATCCCAACCTGTTTTACTGGCCCATAGTTTTTGTAATATAATTTTTGCTGATATGACCACCGGGTTAAGCCATCCTAATGGGTCAAAGAGCCGTGCAACAGTAGATAATATTGAGCGTTTAGTTGGAGTTTCAAGGACAATTTCAAAGTTTATTTTGAATTTAAACTCATCGGTGTAAGGATCCCAGTACATTCCCAAGGCCTTTATGGTATCTGCTGTCTTAAATTCCAACATTCCATGGGTATATTGATGTTGTGGAGGAATTTTGTCCAAGAGTAAATGATGATTACTTGCCCACTTACGTAATTCAAATGATGCGCTTTGTAGCATGGCAATAACTTGATCTTGTTTCTCTACAGCAACTTCAATAGTATCAGCACCAGATAAAATATCGTCCACGTACATTTGTTGTTCTATTATTTCTGCAGCCAGTGGGTAAAGACTTCTTTCATCACAGGCTAACTGGTGCATTGTACGAATTGCCATATATGGAGCGGGTGCGGTTCCGAACATAACTGTCGAGCAATAGTACTCTTGAATGGGGAGACTGGGATCCTCTCTCCAGACAATGCGCTGATATTGAGCATCCTCTTCATGCATTTCTATACGCCTGAACATTTTTTCAATGTCCGCCATAAACACGTATCTTAACATTCGCCAGTTTGTTAATATAGCAGATAAATCCCTTTGAAGTGCTGGTCCAATGGCCAAAATGTCATTCAACGATTTTCCGTTGGAAGTTTTCATGGACGCGTCAAAAACAATGCGTACCTTTGTGCTTGTAGATGACTCCTTTATGACCGGGTGGTGAGGAAGGTAACAACAACTATAACGTGGCATTTGATTATCTCCAAGAAGACAGTGTTGATTCTCAGATGTTTTAACCGGTTTCATTTGACCCAATTTCAAATATTCATTTATTGATTCAACATACACATCTCTTAAAACCCTATCCCTTGTCAATCGCCTTTCCAAGTGTTCAAAACGTTTCAAGGCCATGGCCTTTGACTTCCCGATGTATTCATTACAATTAATATCTGTCTTAAGGGGCAATCGAACAAGATATTTCCCGTTTTCTAACCGCTGGTGTGTCTCATGGTAGAATTTTTCACACCAATGATCCTCCTCTGTTTGATTTAGTGGCTCTGACAATTCCTCTATTTCCCAGAAATTCCTCAACAAATGATCAATTTCTAACTGGATGTGTAGAGAAGACAGCATTGAAGATGATACGGATTGTCCCATCCTTTTTCCTGATACAATGTAACCAAATGTTGTTTCTTGCGCAATAGGTAACCCACTACCTGATGCCTTACGAGTGTCACCCAAAATACAATCGTCGTATACGTCACTGCCGAGAAGAATATCAATGGATTGAGGCTCAAAAAATCTTGGGTCCGCAAGAGCTAAGTTCTGGAGATGGCTACAACCTATCGTGTTTATTTTTCTTTCCGGTAGAACACCAGCTACAGTAGGCAATACGTATGCCACTACTTGATAATTCATTAGAGGATCTAACCTCGAACCAATTGATAATTGAACGCTGTATCGTCCAGTCATTATTTTAGATCCTGAAAGCCCATTTACATTGATACATACTCTCTCTCGATGTAGACCCAGTAATTGTACTACTCTTCCCGTCACAAATGAAGCTTGAGAGCCCTGATCCAACAATGCCCTGAACTGATATAGTTGTCCTTCTGCTGACGTGACAGTGACAACGGCTGTGGGAAGAAGCACGTCATACGATAATAATTGTGTGTTCGATGTGGTCCCTTGTTGTCTGTTGCCCCCCACTGATGTGAACTTACCGTTTGTTGCCACATGTGTTGCCGAAGTCAGAGTAGGAACTGTGACTTCCCGTTCAACATGTATTAAGGTGTGATGTTTTCCTCCGCAAGTTGCACACGACCGACGACTGCTGCATTTCGAAGAACGATGGTAATATCCGAGGCAGTTAAAGCAAAGCTTGAAATTCTCCACTGCAGCTCGCTTTTCCTTCAAACTCATACCGATAAACCTTCAACACTCCCGCACTGGATGGTCGGCCTTCTCGCATATAGGGCACGTAACAGTCTTCTTAACAGTATGCATAGATTTTAGATCCCTCTTTCCAAGTGATGAAATACTAGCTGCTGTGGATTTCCTTTGTACCACCGTCCTTTGCTTGGTAGAAGTTACCATCATAAGATATTGTTCATCTAAGAGAGCTAAAAGTTCGGTAAATGTTGGAATAGTGGTTTGTTTTCGTAGAGAATGATCCCAATCAATACGAATTGAATTTGGTAATTTTTTAATTAAAAAATACGCCAAAAGCTGATTCTGAGTATCAATATCGACCTTAAGATTTTTGATGGAGCTAAAACATGAGCGACATGTTTGTATAAAACGTTTTAGTGAAGTTGGGTCATCCCGAACTACATCTGGTTGCTGATCTAGGACATCCATATAATGCGTGAAAAGAATGCGTTGATTGTCGTACTGTTTGCACAATATATCCCAAGCGTCTTTGTAATTGTCTCCCACAAGACCAATATGTTGAATATCTTGTAAAGCATCGTCCACTAACGCTGCCTTTAAATAGTGAAATCTCTGTAATGGGCTTAAGTTTTCATTTTTATGAATCCGGTCCAGAAATATTTCCTTAAAACCAGGCCATTCGACATGATTTCCACCGAATGTGGGTAGTTTAACTTCAGGTAAAGGAACACCATGAGTCGCCAGGGTTTGACCACCCAAGTTATTTGCACGAGGAACAGCGGTGTCCTCAGCTTTATCCGTGGTGTCCTCAGCGTTATCCTGCTTTGATTGCAACGTCATTTTGATGGTAAGAGAATCCCTGATAGCAGCAACAACTTCAATATAACTCTCCTCAAACTGGTCGCAGACTTCGGTATCGATATATTTCTCCTTAACGACTTCTTCTTGGGATTGACGAATTAATAAACGATGGTTTGCTCGAAATTCCATTCGAAAGGACGCCAGTGACTCCAAACGGGCATTGTGGTAAACTTCGGTTTTCCTTGACGCTGAATCTTTCTTAAAATTTCGTAGAACTTTCTGCACGGAATCAAGCAGGGACAGCTGCTCTGCAACAACATCTTCAACCGCAACCTCATCCATACTCATAGCCTTTATAATCCGTTTAAAGAACCAGAAACCCAATATCAATGCACTTACCTCGTGTTACGGTTACGATTTCCAATGATGAATTCCGATGGTTTTTTTTTTTTTGCTCCGTCCCAGAATAAACGCTCTAGGTCCTCACAGGAGGCACCAAATGTTGAATTCTTCTTAAGATACAATGGACCCAGATCGATTTATTGATATAAGAGCGAAATATAAAACTCGTGATCAATTCAACTTAAAATTTTATTCATAACCTCTTATGTACATTATTGAAAATTGGAATGAAAAAAAAAAGGGAAAAAAATGTGATTTTTACTTGACATTTTCATTGACAGAAGAAAGAGTAAAAATGTATAATTTAATGAAAGAAAGAGATAAACATTTTAGTTGGTGATTATGATGATGGTGGCGTTCAGAGATCCAACAATGAGTCTTACGATAAGGCGCTAGCACTATGATAAAAATGGGTCATACAGACTTCTAGGAAGATATAAAAACTGAAAAGGGAATGAAAACCACGACAAAAATTACTGATTTCAGTCCATTGCATTTCTACGTATTGATTTTGAATTTATTTAATTCTTAAATGACTCTCGGATGATTTTTTTATTCAAATTTTCAAAAATTTTCAATGAAAAGAAGAAGTAGTTTGGTACGTTGAGAAGAAGATAAATCCATAAATACATTTCACGAAATAAGGTACATTTATAAGTCTTAAATCAAGTATAGGTGAACCCGTGTATAGTGAATTATGTAATATAGTGAAAAGCCAAAATTTAACACAGACTACTCTCTAAATAGTGAACAATGAGAATCTCAATGTAGTGATCTTAATTTTTTTGGGAGATATTCGACGAAATATGTTCTGTTGCAATGCGCCTGTGATTATCAACTTTTTTTCTAAGCAATTTTATAATCTTTTGTGCGTTTTTACACTTTGGCACGAACAAACAAACACGTTTTTGATATGGCTTTGCTTTTGATACAGATTGTAGTCGTTCAAGTGAATTCCAGGAAAACGTCGAAGTGTGTTAAGTTTTAAATGTTTGAAAGGACATGTTTTTAGGACATCTGAACTTCGGGAGGTGGAAACTAAGATGTACAATGGTTTTCGCAACTACGAAGAAAAAATCTGCCAGGTAATGGATTGATTTTAAAACAGAAGGCAATTTCAATTTTTGAATGTTGTTTGGTGCGCTGTCATAGCTTTATCCTTGGCTGGCAAGTTCTTGACCCACTGATTTTTCTAAAATGTAAATCGTTCTAGGGATGTTATATTCATGTTGATGACAAGAATAGCCCATCAGTACCAACTTTTCATTGCTTTAACTTTCTGCGTTCAAACTATTATCAGCTTTTTAATGTTGCTCTGCCCACCATTGCAGTTCAGTCATGTTTTGTACAAAAGCTTATAAGGATATTGACTGTGTATGGTGAAAGTTCATTCAATACCCATTTGAAGACGTTGTTCAAGGCTGCAGTCGGCAGGTCGGTTTTGTAGTTTAACATTTTCACAAAGGCATAGATCCCATTACAGGAACATTCGGATATATAGGCTATTTAGACGTGACTATTGTACATTTATTATTATGCTCCAGTGCTTTCCCAAGCACTGGTGCACCCTTTGATAATATAGCTACAATCATATATATAAAGGTCATTATAGGAGTCGTAAACAATTATTTACGCTATCACAATCATCGAACTTCGAAACACTTACACCACTTCTAAGAAGGCAAAACCACTTCAATGGCCTCCATTCATTTATAAACGTTGTCTAGTAATTGTTATATTCCTTTATTTATAATATAAGGGAGGGTCATATAATTTGTTTCAGTTTGTTTGGAATTTGGAAATGAAAACTACTCTAATAATTTTTTTTTCCACACATGCTGCAGTCATGTTACTCTGAGTCTTGATAATGTCCGGCCTATCCTTATTCGTTGTTAGAGGTATATTTTATGTTTAAGAATTTTAAGTGGAACCTTATGTGGTCGGAGATGAAACTACGCAACAAAATTTAGGAAAAAGGATGTAAATCTTTTTGTAAATATGTAGATCCCTATTGTATTAAAGGTTGAAATTAATTTTGGAAAGGGCGCTGATGGGCCCGTCCGCAATTGTGCGGGATCAAGCAAATGCGTCTCTCACGCCCAATAGCGGATTTCTAGGCTTCATCAAAATTTTATCAGTTTAGTTTACGGACGTAAACTGCGCTCGCTATCGCACTTAACAGACAAATATATTTGCATTTGATTATGAATGGATATGAGAATGAGAGTGAGAGTGAGAGGTATGCTGACTTTGTGTGTGACTAAGTCATCTCATTGATCAGATGAAATTATATGTTATGCTTAAGCGACAATCCGCCCATTATGTGTAGAGTGTTCAAAGGTTGGACGGCAACGTTTCGTTCGGTTTCGACAATAGCTTCCGTTTGTTTCCGTCCATTTTAGTTCAGCCGTGCTTATTATATGACATAAACGGAACAGAGGAACAAGGAGACGAGCGGGTTGGCGAATGGGCGGGTGGCAATGGTACAGTGGATGTAGTGCTTGGTTGCTCAACCCGAGAGCTTGGAGTTCAAACCCAGCCTGGGCAGCAATTTTTATTTATTTCCCAAGTTTCAACTGGATGCCACCCATGAGATAATTATCACCTAAAATCTCAAACCACTGTACCACCTTCTTTCCTATCTTTCTATTCCTTCTCTTTCCTCGCTCGCACATGTTAATTCATTGTAAAGGTATTAATAAACCTTTGAGTGCGAGCGCATTATAAAAAAAAAAAAGCAACCGAATTAACCGGTGAACAAGGGTATAAGCAAGTCGATCACGCGCAGCCTCGGACCTATTGGCCAGGGGGGGTATTTGAACCGGGGCACGTGTCCATTCCGCAGCTTGAATGGCTGCTAAATTCATGTGCCTAAAAAATTTAATTGATTAAGAGAGTCAATTACAGAAATATTTTTATTTTATCGGGTTGGGTACCTTAGCCCCAAAACCGAAATCCCCAAAAACAAAATCTCCAAGACAAAATCCCCAAGACAAAATCCCCGAAATCAAAACCTCCAAAACCAAAATCCCCAAGCATATAATCCCAAAAGCCCAAATCCTTAAGCACAGACTCAACATATTTCGAGTATATCTAATTATTTATGTTTGGCGTTTTTAAAGAAATGTGAAGAAATTTCGCTCGAAATAAAATTAAAGCCAAACAAATAAAACAAAAAATCACGCAAAACATAATTTCTTAGGTTTTGGGTTTTGGAAATAATTCAGAACAAAATTAAGCAAGACATCGTCAATAACGATGTCTCCATCAACACGCATTAACGGAGTTTGAAAACTTTAAATTTTGGGTATATTGTGCACGGGAATTTAGATCCTAGGGATTTTTTTATTGGAGATTTTGTACTTGGGGATAAATGAATTTGTGGATTTCGTATTTGGGGATTTTGAACTTGGGGGCTATGTCGGTATCTTTGTTTAATCAAATAACCAAAATAACTGAAGCGAATACATGTCGGTAAAAATTATCATTGTATATAAAATCTATAGTAGTCTCTAGATGGTGTTTGACTGTGTCGCCATCTAGTACCTCAACATTTCATTTCTTCAGCTTTAATTCTTTCATTTCTAATAGCTTTATGGAATAAAACCTGAAGATAGCAGCGGCGCCTAGTACCCACTCATTGCCACTGTAATTAGTTCATATTCATATAGTGCTATAGCTTGTATAGCAAATAAATTATTTCAAAGAACATCAGTCTCATAGGGAAATAATATAGACGCACTAGATCAGAAGAGAACTCCAGCATAACGCATAAGGTATTAAAATAGAGTTGGGTACGTAAATTTTGTGCGCCCCTACTATGATTTATGCGCACCTACCGTTCCTGAAAAATATATTCCAATCTAAACATAAAGTTTGCACAGAAAAGTTTTATCAAAATCGTAGGTGCCGTTTTTGGAAAAATCAGTTTTCCTCTAAAAATCGTATGGCAGGTACCGTTAGTTTTAAAGCTAAAATGCTAATTCCAAAAAAATGTATCATATTTGAAGCAAATCGGTATAGCCGCTTAGGCTGTAGGTGCCGATACAGACGGACTGACAGCTATTTAGAATGCTTATTTCTAAAACCCTCCTGTTAGCCCAGTAATTTTAGGTTTTATCTGCGGAAAAATTCCAATTAAGCTTTGGTACACACCTTTATTACGGCGTTGTTATGAAGATGTGAAAAATCGACATTGATATCGTGCCGGCAAAAAAAGTTATGAAGGTCAAAAGGTCACGAAAACCTAAAAAAAACTGTTTTTCGCAAATATCTCGGTTTCTATAACTCCAATGATTTTAACGTGTATGACAAAATTGTAGAGCATAAAATTTGCTATAATTTCGTTAGTACAATCAATTTTGTATGTCGATTAGTTACCGAGATATGGCACTTCGAAAAACAGGTCATTTTTCAAAATTCGCCAAAAAATGCCAAAAAATGAAGAATTCCACCTTATTTCTTCGGATATACCCGAGAAATCATGAAATATTGCTGCTTTCATGGCTTCTTGTTAAAATCACCAACTTTTTACACCCCCCAACGATCCCCGCTTGCCCACCAGGTACCAGGCCATGCCCATTACTATTGTCATTCCGCCGTAATTTTTATATATTACTTTGTTCTTAGTATACAGTGGCCAGGTAGAAAAAGGTCGGAAGTTAATCAAACTTTGAGATATTGTTCAGGAATATTGAATTAACATTTGACGAAGTTTTGGACCTCACCGGCCCTGTTGAAAAAGAGGAGGAGGGGAAACTGCAAACTTTTCGAGTTCGCTCCGGTTTTCGCTCTATAACTTTTTTTGCTAACGTTCTTCGGCAAAAGTTTATTAAACTTTTTTGTAGAGCGTTAAATTTACTAAAATATTGTTGGTACAAAAACAGTTGTATGTCATTTCGTTACCGAGATACGGAAAAAGAGGAAAAGGGGGAATTGCAAAATGTTCGACTTTGCTCCGGTTTTCCCTCAATAACTTTTTTTCCTTACTTAATACGGCAAAAGTAAATTTAAAAAAAAATTTAATGCTCTACAAGAAAATCGAAACGTTTTTTCCATAAAATGTAAGGAAAAAAAGTTATTGGGGGAAAACCAGAGCAAATCAAAAATTTTGCAGTTCCACCCACCTTTTCTTATTCCATTTCTTGGTAAAGAATTGACATACAACAATTTTCGCCCTATTTATATTGTAGGAAATTGAATGTTTTACAAAAAAGGTCTTGCATACTTTTGCCGTATTAAGTAAGGAAAAAAAGTTATCGTAGTTGAAAAACTCTGTGATTGACACATGTTGTGAAAAACCCAAGTTGTCGTGAATATACCTATAAGGGTATCTTGTTAGTTGTGTTATCATTTACTTTAAAATAATAATTTGCGGTAAGTGCCTAACAATTTTTTTTTGCAATTAATAAAATAATATTTTTGCAAAGGAATGATCTGAAAATTGACAAAAGAGTTTTAAAATTTATTTACACTTGTTATACATTTTTAGAAAAAAGGAGATACACATTTTTCTTGTTGTAGCCTAGATTTAAAAGTAAGAAGTTTTTTTTTATGGAATTACACACTTTGCACGCGTCAACGATGATAGTATTTTTCTATGACAAATCGTTAGCTGGAACTCATGTTACAAGGCTTACATGTTGCTTACATTTAGAAGCTGTTTTTAATATATTTGAGTATTAATTAATTACTTTATTTTCATCTTTATTACGCGAGATTAAACAAAAAAAAAACATTTCCAAAGACTTGCAAGCTTTAAGGATCGATAGTTTACCGAAACTAAAAATTGGGGAAAAAACAAAGCTTACTTACTTAAGGTGGCGCAGAAAGTCCATTGTGGACCTCGTCCTCAACTTACAATCCTCACCAGCTAGGCCGGTCCCTAGCCAGCAGCCTCCAGTTGCGCACACCAAGTTGGTTGAGGTCATTCTCCAATTGATAGTACCACCTTAGATGGGGTTTACAGAACTGCGTTGGCCCTCCGGGTTGGAATTGAAGACTCATCGGGCTGGAGTGTTTCCGTCCATACGCTCCACATGGCCCAGCCATCTAAGCCACTGTATTTTCAGCTTCTTTACCAGGTCAATGTCGCTGTATAGCCTGTAAAGTTCGCCATTGAATCTTTTCCTTCCTATTCCATTGATACATATAGGACCGAATATCACCCGAAGAATCTTTCTCTTAAAGCACCCCAGCATGTATTCATCCGATTGTGTCAGCGTCCACGCTTCTGCCCCATACTGCAGGACTGGGATGATAACAGTCTTGTATAGTATATAATTGGTCCTTTAAGAAAGAGCTTTTGCTACTAAAATGCCTTCTAAGCCCGAAGATATCTGTACTGATGTTGTTCTGAGAGGTTATAGTGGAACCCAAATAGACAAAGTCCTTGACAACTTAAAAGTTATATCTGTTCATTATGATGTTTTGTCCGAGCTTACGGTGATGGAATTCTGCACCCAAGGACAACATATACCTACTTTGTTTTATCTTCATTTACAGCCAGAACCATTTTCACCGCCTCCACTTCAATACTTGCGATATTATATAGGTGTACTAAATTAAAACCCACCGTCGTCGCGTCATATCGAGAAAGCAAACAGTTTAAAATCGTTTTTTGTATTTGAAAAACTCTTCAGATCTTCTTAAAACTTCATTTTAATTTAATGAAGACACTTAACAGATAAGGAATTAAGACTAGCTAGGGACTCGTACTGTTACGTTACTATGATTCTATACAGCTTAAAGAACAATAATTTGTTTATCAGTGAAAGACACTTTAAATTTTTAGAATTCTTTAAGAGCGCTGACAAATTATTAGATTAAGGGTATCTTCTAGATCAAAAAGAAAGTGACTAAGAACCAAAGGAGCAGAGGCTGCACCAAGTGGGCATAATTAATTTGAATCCTATTTTCATAAACATCACATTAAACTAAGATAACCCTAATATTGTTTTATCTCCGTTAAAAGTCCTCATTTCACTCTTAATTATTACATACAAATGCTGCGAAGTCGAATGTCGACTATGCGAGAAAATCTACGTTTACAAACACTTGAAACAATAATTGTCACATTTAGTAAAAGTTCTCAGAAAACTCAAATTTTGAACTCGCACGCACTTCAAGGGTACTCTGACACCGTGCCACTTCTATGCGACACATATTATGTTCTTCAAAGTCTCGTGGAAGATTTTATAATAAATTCATTTCAATTGGTTCTTTTAAAACAACAAACTCATTCCAACAGTAATTTATGTCCTCACAAAAAAATATCCCTCGTCTTTCAAGAGCCAAGTCGGATTATTTGGTATATATGAGTCTTACGATAAGGCGCTAGCACTATGATAAAAATGGGTCATACAGACTTCTAGGAAGATATAAAAACTGAAAAGGGAATGAAAACCACGACAAAAATTACTGATTTCAGTCCATTGCATTTCTACGTATTGATTTTGAATTTATTTAATTCTTAAATGACTCTCGGATGATTTTTTTATTCAAATTTTCAAAAATTTTCAATGAAAAGAAGAAGTAGTTTGGTACGTTGAGAAGAAGATAAATCCATAAATACATTTCACGAAATAAGGTACATTTATAAGTCTTAAATCAAGTATAGGTGAACCCGTGTATAGTGAATTATGTAATATAGTGAAAAGCCAAAATTTAACACAGACTACTCTCTAAATAGTGAACAATGAGAATCTCAATGTAGTGATCTTAATTTTTTTGGGAGATATTCGACGAAATATGTTCTGTTGCAATGCGCCTGTGATTATCAACTTTTTTTCTAAGCAATTTTATAATCTTTTGTGCGTTTTTACACTTTGGCACGAACAAACAAACACGTTTTTGATATGGCTTTGCTTTTGATACAGATTGTAGTCGTTCAAGTGAATTCCAGGAAAACGTCGAAGTGTGTTAAGTTTTAAATGTTTGAAAGGACATGTTTTTAGGACATCTGAACTTCGGGAGGTGGAAACTAAGATGTACAATGGTTTTCGCAACTACGAAGAAAAAATCTGCCAGGTAATGGATTGATTTTAAAACAGAAGGCAATTTCAATTTTTGAATGTTGTTTGGTGCGCTGTCATAGCTTTATCCTTGGCTGGCAAGTTCTTGACCCACTGATTTTTCTAAAATGTAAATCGTTCTAGGGATGTTATATTCATGTTGATGACAAGAATAGCCCATCAGTACCAACTTTTCATTGCTTTAACTTTCTGCGTTCAAACTATTATCAGCTTTTTAATGTTGCTCTGCCCACCATTGCAGTTCAGTCATGTTTTGTACAAAAGCTTATAAGGATATTGACTGTGTATGGTGAAAGTTCCTTCAATACCCATTTGAAGACGTTGTTCAAGGCTGCAGTCGGCAGGTCGGTTTTGTAGTTTAACATTTTCACAAAGGCATAGATCCCATTACAGGAACATTCGGATATATAGGCTATTTAGACGTGACTATTGTACATTTATTATTATGCTCCAGTGCTTTCCCAAGCACTGGTGCACCCTTTGATAATATAGCTACAATCATATATATAAAGGTCATTATAGGAGTCGTAAACAATTATTTACGCTATCACAATCATCGAACTTCGAAACACTTACACCACTTCTAAGAAGGCAAAACCACTTCAATGGCCTCCATTCATTTATAAACGTTGTCTAGTAATTGTTATATTCCTTTATTTATAATATAAGGGAGGGTCATATAATTTGTTTCAGTTTGTTTGGAATTTGGAAATGAAAACTACTCTAATAATTTTTTTTTCCACACATGCTGCAGTCATGTTACTCTGAGTCTTGATAATGTCCGGCCTATCCTTATTCGTTGTTAGAGGTATATTTTATGTTTAAGAATTTTAAGTGGAACCTTATGTGGTCGGAGATGAAACTACGCAACAAAATTTAGGAAAAAGGATGTAAATCTTTTTGTAAATATGTAGATCCCTATTGTATTAAAGGTTGAAATTAATTTTGGAAAGGGCGCTGATGGGCCCGTCCGCAATTGTGCGGGATCAAGCAAATGCGTCTCTCACGCCCAATAGCGGATTTCTAGGCTTCATCAAAATTTTATCAGTTTAGTTTACGGACGTAAACTGCGCTCGCTATCGCACTTAACAGACAAATATATTTGCATTTGATTATGAATGGATATGAGAATGAGAGTGAGAGTGAGAGGTATGCTGACTTTGTGTGTGACTAAGTCATCTCATTGATCAGATGAAATTATATGTTATGCTTAAGCGACAATCCGCCCATTATGTGTAGAGTGTTCAAAGGTTGGACGGCAACGTTTCGTTCGGTTTCGACAATAGCTTCCGTTTGTTTCCGTCCATTTTAGTTCAGCCGTGCTTATTATATGACATAAACGGAACAGAGGAACAAGGAGACGAGCGGGTTGGCGAATGGGCGGGTGGCAATGGTACAGTGGATGTAGTGCTTGGTTGCTCAACCCGAGAGCTTGGAGTTCAAACCCAGCCTGGGCAGCAATTTTTATTTATTTCCCAAGTTTCAACTGGATGCCACCCATGAGATAATTATCACCTAAAATCTCAAACCACTGTACCACCTTCTTTCCTATCTTTCTATTCCTTCTCTTTCCTCGCTCGCACATGTTAATTCATTGTAAAGGTATTAATAAACCTTTGAGTGCGAGCGCATTATAAAAAAAAAAAAGCAACCAAATTAACCGGTGAACAAGGGTATAAGCAAGTCGATCACGCGCAGCCTCGGACCTATTGGCCAGGGGGGGTATTTGAACCGGGGCACGTGTCCATTCCGCAGCTTGAATGGCTGCTAAATTCATGTGCCTAAAAAATTTAATTGATTAAGAGAGTCAATTACAGAAATATTTTTATTTTATCGGGTTGGGTACCTTAGCCCCAAAACCGAAATCCCCAAAAACAAAATCTCCAAGACAAAATCCCCAAGACAAAATCCCCGAAATCAAAACCTCCAAAACCAAAATCCCCAAGCATATAATCCCAAAAGCCCAAATCCTTAAGCACAGACTCAACATATTTCGAGTATATCTAATTATTTATGTTTGGCGTTTTTAAAGAAATGTGAAGAAATTTCGCTCGAAATAAAATTAAAGCCAAACAAATAAAACAAAAAATCACGCAAAACATAATTTCTTAGGTTTTGGGTTTTGGAAATAATTCAGAACAAAATTAAGCAAGACATCGTCAATAACGATGTCTCCATCAACACGCATTAACGGAGTTTGAAAACTTTAAATTTTGGGTATATTGTGCACGGGAATTTAGATCCTAGGGATTTTTTTATTGGAGATTTTGTACTTGGGGATAAATGAATTTGTGGATTTCGTATTTGGGGATTTTGAACTTGGGGGCTATGTCGGTATCTTTGTTTAATCAAATAACCAAAATAACTGAAGCGAATACATGTCGGTAAAAATTATCATTGTATATAAAATCTATAGTAGTCTCTAGATGGTGTTTGACTGTGTCGCCATCTAGTACCTCAACATTTCATTTCTTCAGCTTTAATTCTTTCATTTCTAATAGCTTTATGGAATAAAACCTGAAGATAGCAGCGGCGCCTAGTACCCACTCATTGCCACTGTAATTAGTTCATATTCATATAGTGCTATAGCTTGTATAGCAAATAAATTATTTCAAAGAACATCTGTCTCATAGGGAAATAATATAGACGCACTAGATCAGAAGAGAACTCCAGCATAACGCATAAGGTATTAAAATAGAGTTGGGTACGTAAATTTTGTGCGCCCCTACTATGATTTATGCGCACCTACCGTTCCTGAAAAATATATTCCAATCTAAACATAAAGTTTGCACAGAAAAGTTTTATCAAAATCGTAGGTGCCGTTTTTGGAAAAATCAGTTTTCCTCTAAAAATCGTATGGCAGGTACCGTTAGTTTTAAAGCTAAAATGCTAATTCCAAAAAAATGTATCATATTTGAAGCAAATCGGTATAGCCGCTTAGGCTGTAGGTGCCGATACAGACGGACTGACAGCTATTTAGAATGCTTATTTCTAAAACCCTCCTGTTAGCCCAGTAATTTTAGGTTTTATCTGCGGAAAAATTCCAATTAAGCTTTGGTACACACCTTTATTACGGCGTTGTTATGAAGATGTGAAAAATCGACATTGATATCGTGCCGGCAAAAAAAGTTATGAAGGTCAAAAGGTCACGAAAACCTAAAAAAAACTGTTTTTCGCAAATATCTCGGTTTCTATAACTCCAATGATTTTAACGTGTATGACAAAATTGTAGAGCATAAAATTTGCTATAATTTCGTTAGTACAATCAATTTTGTATGTCGATTAGTTACCGAGATATGGCACTTCGAAAAACAGGTCATTTTTCAAAATTCGCCAAAAAATGCCAAAAAATGAAGAATTCCACCTTATTTCTTCGGATATACCCGAGAAATCATGAAATATTGCTGCTTTCATGGCTTCTTGTTAAAATCACCAACTTTTTACACCCCCCAACGATCCCCGCTTGCCCACCAGGTACCAGGCCATGCCCATTACTATTGTCATTCCGCCGTAATTTTTATATATTACTTTGTTCTTAGTATACAGTGGCCAGGTAGAAAAAGGTCGGAAGTTAATCAAACTTTGAGATATTGTTCAGGAATATTGAATTAACATTTGACGAAGTTTTGGACCTCACCGGCCCTGTTGAAAAAGAGGAGGAGGGGAAACTGCAAACTTTTCGAGTTCGCTCCGGTTTTCGCTCTATAACTTTTTTTGCTAACGTTCTTCGGCAAAAGTTTATTAAACTTTTTTGTAGAGCGTTAAATTTACTAAAATATTGTTGGTACAAAAACAGTTGTATGTCATTTCGTTACCGAGATACGGAAAAAGAGGAAAAGGGGGAATTGCAAAATGTTCGACTTTGCTCCGGTTTTCCCTCAATAACTTTTTTTCCTTACTTAATACGGCAAAAGTAAATTTAAAAAAAAATTTAATGCTCTACAAGAAAATCGAAACGTTTTTTCCATAAAATGTAAGGAAAAAAAGTTATTGGGGGAAAACCAGAGCAAATCAAAAATTTTGCAGTTCCACCCACCTTTTCTTATTCCATTTCTTGGTAAAGAATTGACATACAACAATTTTCGCCCTATTTATATTGTAGGAAATTGAATGTTTTACAAAAAAGGTCTTGCATACTTTTGCCGTATTAAGTAAGGAAAAAAAGTTATTGAGGGAAAACCGGAGAAAAGTCGAAAATTTTGCAATTCCCCCTTTTCCTCTTTTTCCGTATCTCGGTAACGAAATGACATATAACTATTTCTGTACCAACAATATTTTAGTAAATTTAACGCTCTAAAAAAAAGTTAAGTGCATTTTTGCCGTAGAACGTAAGCAAAAAAAGTTATAGAGCGAAAATCGGAGCGAACTCGAAAAGTTTGCAGTTTCCCCTCCTCCTCTTTTTCAACAGGGCCGGTGAGGTCCAAAACTTCGTCAAATGTTAATTCAATATTCCTGAACAATATCTCAAAGTTTGATTAACTTCCGACCTTTTTCTACCTGGCCACTGTATACTAAGAACAAAATAATATATAAAAATTACGGCGGAATGACAATAGTAATGGGCATGGCCTGGTACCTGGTGGGCAAGCGGGGATCGTTGGGGGTGTAAAAAGTTGGTTATTTTAACAAAAAGCCATAAAAGCAGCAATATTTCATGATTTCTCGGGTATATCCGCAGAAATAAGGTGGAATTCTTCATTTTTTGGCATTTTTTGGCGAATTTTGAAAAATGACCTGTTTTTCGAAGTGCCATATCTCGGTAACTAATCGACATACAAAATTGAATGTACTAACGAAATTATAGAAAATTTTATGCTCTACAATTTTGTCATACACGTTAAAATCATTGGAGTTATAGAAACCGAGATATTTGCGAAAAACAGTTTTTTTAGGTTTTCGTGACCTTTTGACCTTCATAACTTTTTTTGCCGGCACGATATCAATGTCGATTTTTCACATCTTCATAACAACGCCGTAATAAAGGTGTGTACCAAAATTCAGCTTGATTGGAATTTTTCCGCAGATTGGGGTTTAAAATGCCTAAAATGACTGGGCTATGTATGACGTTATAATAATACTATGTATACCAAGTTTGAAGCAAATCAGTCCAGCCGTTTAGGCTTTAGGTGCCAATACAGACGGGCGGACATACAGATAGATAGACAGACAGACAGATTTGTCGGACCCACTTTTTTAGGCTTCTCTATCATGGTATAATGTTACGTTTGATTGCCAAAAAAAATTTTTTTACGAATGCATAACTTGCCTTATATCACCCGCGGGTGTTATTTCCATTTGAAATGGCAATTCGACCCACGGCTGTTTGTTCCTTTTTTTCTAGGAGTGTTAATTTGGTCTGGAAATAAGGCCCGTTCTATGAAATTAAAAAATCAACAAGATCCATCAACTTAAACAAATACTTCATTTATTTTTATAAAAACAAAAACGAAAACTGAAAAATACTTTAAACTGCGACAAAATATACTATATCACATTTCTTCAACAATTAAATAATAATAAAAAAAACTATGCAAAAACTTTACTTGAGCTTTGAACAACTTGTCTGCAATACGGGCATAATACTTTGGAGTTCCCATCCTGTAAAGTACGGTGGCTATAGAGAGCAAAACAATCGGTGCAGGGAAATAATTCCCCGAGTACAAAGTCCACCGAAGACCGAAGGACTTTCCAAAACAAAGGAAGTAAGAAATATACAAAAAAGGCATATGAAGGTTACATCGAAAGAAAGTTTGATTTGGAGACCTACTTTTGGAGACCTACTTGGGTGTGTGCAAAACTGCTTAAGACAACAAAAAACTTTGCACATATCCAAAAACGCATCTACTCCAAATCTAACAGTGTGCCCAAGCAGGGGGGTTGCAGGGGGCAGTATGCCCCTCCTTACTCACTTCACTTCTTATACGCAGTAAGTTATGTTCACATGCAAAAAATTCACGGGGGCTGACATTCAATTCAAAAAGGCAATAACCACCCGCGGGTCTTATTGCCTTTTTTTTGTAGGGGTTATTGACATTTTCAAATGGGCTTTATTTCCTTTTATTTTGGGAAATAACCCCCACGGGTGTCATTGCACTGCACCTGGTAGAGGGATCAGTACTACTCAAGGTAGGTAAGGGCATTAAACAGTTATGGTTGTCATGACTTTTCCTGTACAGCCATCCACAGACATAAGGCAAAACAATTTTGTTCTAGAAATTTTGCTACTCCTATATCTTCCGTAAAGCGTAAAGGAAGGTTTTTGTTTTGTAAAGGGTAAAGGAAGATTATTGTTTGTTGATTTTGAAACCAACGAAGAAACCTCACCAATAGCGTTTTGCTGAAATACTTTGTCAATGTTTTCAGGGTTCAGTGGTTCGCAATTACCTTGCCTACCTTCAGGTAACATCTTTTGGAACCTGATCATAAGAGAATACGCATTTTTTTGTTGTTGTATCATGGTTGATTGATTGTTATCTCAATTGAGAAAATTCCCTCCCTCACACCATACAAACAATATTTGTCCTCTAACTTTGACCAGTGCCTTGGTCAAAGTCCGAAGGTCATAATTTCGTTTCGGACTTTGACCGACCAGTATAGTCAAACCTAGGTTTGACTAAAAACTCATCGGTCAAAGCCCGAAACTAAAGTATCCATCGGGCTTTGACCAACGCTGCTGGTCAATGTTGAGCATTGACTAGTCAATCCTTGGTTTGACTAGAGATCGGGCTTTGACCGTAACATATATATACAAAAATCTTAGAACAAAAGTAGTTCCATTAAGGTCTTTTAAAAATATACTGAAGAACCTCCTTTTTTTGTGACATTTTTGTATGTATTGAATCAAATTGAATTTAAACATTGCGATTAGTAAGACAAATTAAAGTAGAGTCTACAAATGCAACAAGAATTTTCCTAAGCCAATCCGCCAAGACACGACGTCATAAATAATACCTTTTATTGGCCAATTTTCACAAAAAAAAATAATTCTTAACGATAAGAATGTAAAAAAAAACTATTTTAAAAACTCTTACATGGCCTCGTCCTCCGCTCAGAAACTATGTTCGTAGTGGGAACACACCATGACACACTTGTTTGGATTTTTGTTCCTGATTCCATTGATATTTGCTTTAAAAAAAAAAAAACAATTCACTATTAATAAAATAGTTACCAGGGTGATCGGTATAAGATGAACCAAAAGCTAGAAGGAGTAGGTTAGGCTTAGACAAGAAAAAAATCGTAGCGCAGGGGCATAATTTAAAAAAAAAAATTTTAAATGAAAAAGAATATTAAAAAATAATGATAATTCCTTCAATGCCATGTCGTAGTTTGGTAATGCCAGAAATATCTTCTCTTATTGTATTAATAACTAAAGTTATTTTAATGAACCGTTATGAATAAATTATTTTTCAAACTCAAGATTAAAAAAAAAAACTTATTTTTTTTTCAAAATTGTACGTAAGTAAAAATTTAATGCTCTTATTTTTTGTTACCAAGCTATTCAAAAATAACCGAACCTGTACTGTTTCATAATATACTAAGTATATCTTAATAGTGATTGTCTGGAAAAAGATTATTTGATTGATAATAACGGTTGTATTTGACCAAATTCTACGTTTTTTAAATCACTTACACTTTTGTTTTTAAATCGAAAATACATAATACAGACTCGACTTTGAAGTGACACTAGAATCCACGTGGTTAAAGGCTAATGTTGTTTTTGCATTTTTCTTAAAGCTATAATACTTAAACTCAATTCGGCATTGTTTGATTACTGGCTAGATAATTGGCTTACAAAAATGTGGGTTTATACCATGATTTGGAGAAAAATACCCCACTGTGGTCGGTCGCTGTGATGTGATTCACTCCACATTGTAGTTTTATATATAGATTTAAATTTGACGGGAAATTTTGTTCGTTGATAATAATAACAGTATCTGCTATCTATTTAAATTAAAACTCTTAGATCTGTGTAAAAACTCAAACAAAGTACATAGGTACATATCCAATGACGAATTCCGATGCCATTATGAGCTGTGAGATTGTGTATATCACACCCGATGTCTATTTATTCATTCAATTTAAAGAACGTAGGTACATATACAATAAGAACTTCAGCTAAAAAAAGTTAACTCAATTTGTGACTTATTTATATGAAGTATTTTGCATATTATACCCCAGTAACGCAACAAATTAAAAACAAAGAGAGATAAAGAAGAATACACTTTAGAAATAAAATGCACGACTGGGTCGCACGTACCTGCTCTGTGGGTCCAATAGTACGATGAAAACAAACTTTTCGATCAATGAGAATAACTCATTTTTGAAAAAAATCGTAAAACCTAAAAAACTGAAACTGGAAAAACCGATATACGGGAGCTAAAGTTAAGAAACCTTTAATATTTAAAATTAAGACGTTATCTTTTGGGTGTTATAAATGATACAAATGTCCACTTATGGCCAAATAAATAAAACTGTTAAAAGCAATTTCCGCTATTATCATGTATAGCCAAAAACTAAAAATGCAGTTTTGTTCGAAGTATTCTATGTACGTTACATACAAAGTTTCATAAAAATCGGGGGAGCCTTTTTTGAATAAATTAGAAAAAATGAAAAAATTGGCAAAAATCTAGTGGCTTTTTGTATAGGAGCCACCATTTAAAAAAGAGAAAATGAAAAAAATTCAATGCCATCTGATAAGAAGCTGTAAGGAACTATACCAAACAAAGTTTGAGTGAATTCGATGCAACCGTTGACAACTTATGGCCATTTGAAAAAAAAGCCGTTAAGAGCAGATCTCCGCGTTATTTACATTTTTAGCCAAAAACTAAAAACGCAGTTCTCTTAAAAACACTAAAAGAATAAAACGCACAAAGTTTAATCAAAATCGTTAGAGCTATTTTCGAGAAAATTAGAAAAAACCAAAATAAGTTGGCTAAAACTCAACGGCTCGTTGTATGGAAGCCACCGTTTAGAGAGGCTTCAGTGAAAAATTTACTAAACCACCCTATAAAACACTATGAAAAACTATATCAAACAAAATTTGAGTTGATTCAATCAAGCCGTTGTGAACATAAGGCTATTTGAAAAAAGCCGTTAAAACCGGATTTTCGTTAAGACAATTCGAGCCAAAAACAAAAAACACAGTTTTGTTAGAAATGCTTAAAGTTAGCTAAATTTTAAGTTTAATCAAAATTGTTAGAGCCGTTTTCGAGAAAATCCAAATTGAAAAAAACCGTAACTTGAAAGGTACAAGTTTGAGCCGGGCTAAGACGAAATAAAAAAAACTCGACAACCGTTTTTCTTGAAACTGCTATATATCAAGTTTGGAGAAAATCCGTCAAGCCGTTTAGGCTGTAGCATAACGTGAAAAAGCGCACATCCGCACAGACGCACAGACAGACCGACGGACGGTATGTCGAAAACCACTTTTTTGGGCTTCTCTATCATCGTAATGTCATGTTTGATTAAAACCTCTATTTTTTTTTTCTGCACGAAACCAATACTTGCCCTATAGAGCAAGTAAAAAAGGAATGTCAGATTTTTGTATACGTAATGTACGACTCAAAGCATACATTACGTACGGTAACGCATTTGAACGAAACTTTCCGAAACTTATCAAAAAGTCATTTCGGGATGGTTATACAAATCACATGTATTTCTCCTGTTTCGTAAGGCAACGTACGTACCCATTCTCCAATTATGGTTAGCCCTTAACTGTGATTATAATATCGCATTTTTTAACGAAAATTTGACATCTGTCTCTTAATATAGATATGAGAGTGAGAGTGAGAGGTATGCTGACTTTGTGTGTGATGTTACAGTCATCTTATTGTTTATAGGCTTAGATTGTTTATATTATGGGTGGCGTATTCATTTCACAGGGGCAATGTTTCGTTCGGTTCCCTCTGTTTCGGTCCATTATAATTCAGCCTTTAGTCAGTGTTCTTAGTTCATGAGAGTAGGAGTAGGACGCGTACACATTATTACACCCCGGATTTAATAGGACTAACAAGTTATACAGAAAGTGTAGTGCTTCTAATAAATTGTAATTAAACATCATGTCAAAGCTCAAGATGAAGAATGAAAAGGCTGCAACAACTACCTACAACTTCCAATACCCCCAGTCCAAGGAAGAGGTCACGTTAATGGAATTTTGCTATAACAGAAACAATGGGACCTTTTTTGGACGCACTATAAGAAGTTGGGGTGGGTTATTATTATTTTACGTGATATTCTATGCCATCTTAGCGGGCCTCTTTGCGATTTGCCTGCAATGTCTCTTCGCCACACTTGATGATAATGAGCCCAAATGGAAATTGGATTCTTCATTGATCGGCACAAATCCAGGTCTTGGTTTTCGACCAATAAGTGAAGAAACTAAACGAGGTGCAGTGATCCAATTCGATACAAAAAAACCGGGGGAGTGTGAATATTGGAAAAATTTAATGGATGAGTATTTAGCTCCTTACAACACAACTGGGGAATTAAATCAAAAAGTATGCCGATTTGGACAAGCTCAGGATCCCAAAGAAGTCTGCATTGTTGATATAAATTCATTTGGAGAATGTACACCACAGAAGGAATACGGATACAATAACAAGGGTCGTCCATGTGTATTTTTGAAGTTAAATAAAATCTTTGATTGGACTCCAGAATATTATAGTGACATTAATAGCTTACCTGAAAATATGCCAGCCGAGTTGGTTGAACACATAAAGTCTTTGGATGAGAGCCATCGCGAGCAAGTCTGGATAACCTGCCAGGGACAACATTCCCTTGATAAAGAGAATATGGGACCAATTTCATACTTCCCATCTTTTGGATTTCCTTCATATTATTATCCGTTCCGCAATCAAAATGGATACCTCAGTCCTCTTGTTGCGATACAATTCGAAAATTTGAAACTGAATCAATTTTTGAGCGTTGAATGTCGTGCCTGGGCTAAGAACATTATCTATAAGGATGGTATTCGGAATCGAATGGGTTCTGTGACCTTCCAACTGTTTGTCGATTAGAATTATTGGTATATATTATTTATGTACCTATAATATTATATATTTTATATAGTATAAAAAGAACCAATATTGATAAAATCAATCATTCATCAACACAATCGATTGGAGAGGTTCAAATTTAATAAATTAAGCACGATATAAACTATAAAATATTCACAAAAACAAACATTGCGGACGTCGAACACTGCTATTTATTTGTTCAGTAAAATTTGTAACTAACCCATGTGAAAAAATATGTTTTTTAATTAATATTATTTATGTTAAAATTAAACAAAATCATTGTTATTCTCAAAAATTAATTTTTTTTTTTTAAATTTCTTCGGAATTACACCCACACAAACTTATATACTATTAAAGCAAGATTAGCGAAGAGAACCGAAAAAAGTATAACTTCAGTTGTTAGTTGTTTTGCGCAGAATTATTTTGTGAAGAAAACATTTTTCCGTAAAATTTCTGGTGTATTCTTTGTCAATTCATTTTTAAAAATATTTAAAACAAACAATAAATGTATGATTCCTTATTAAGGATGAGTGTATGGAAATATAAACAAATTAAAAAAAAAGTTGTCCACTAACATTTAAGACTTTTTTTGATAATAAAATAAAGCCTTTTAATATAGTTTGTATGTTTTTTTAAATTTAAAACAGAAAGACAAGTCAAAAGAAGTTTTGAAATTTCTCTTGAAAAAGCTCAAATACGAGTAACAGTTGTCATTCATATACTGGCTAATACATGGGGTTTGCTCTTGACCGTGCAGAGTCACTATAGACAAACTTGGGTTAGTACAGAATCATCAAAAAACAAAATTCTTTAATAATTTCAGAGCTCAACAGACTTAACATTATCTGTTGTGAATAATTTCTTAGTAAGGTAATACCTATACCCCAAACTCATTGAAAGTGTTTGAGTGTTATAAGTTATAACTATATCAACAACCAACTGCGTGTGATGTTGTCCAGTTTATTTGTTTTGTTTGTTTAAAACCAACCAACTTATTACTTGCGATTATAGGTATGATAAGGCAAGATATGGATAAAACATGACATTACGATGATAGCGAAGACGAAAAAAGATGGTCTAAAAATTCTGTCCGTCTGTATATCTGTCTGTCTGCCTGTATGTACGAAATAGAAAAATAAATTACGGGTGATCTTAGGTCGGGGAGTGGAAAGGGAGGGAGGGTTTAATGGTTCTTAAGGCTAAAAAATGGTTTATCTCGATATCCGGCAAAACTACATGTTAAGAACTGAAAACCAATGAAATTGACTTAGAATGGTTAGATAAACAGAAAACAGTGTTTATTTTTGAAAGAACAAAAACTAAAACATTTCTTTATATACAACAGTTGATGTTCTTCTTTATAAACAAATTATTATCTTAGCTAATGTTCCAAGAGCAAGCAACATAAAAGGTACAAGACCGTGTGAGAAACAGGCCGGTGGTTGCGACTTGGAAAGGAAGTTCCAGCAAGCTAATGCCCCTATCAAAATCTCTAAGCTAGGAAAGTCGAGAAATTGAAGCTTTGCATCTTTCGAAGTTGGTTAAGAAGTGGTTTTTGTTTTATTTTTAGGCGTTTAAAATATTCAGCATTAGAAATCATTCTTCGCACATTCCGCAAACATGCTTTTATAACGGTTTTTCCTTAATTTTGTCTGTGGAGTCGTGCGAATAGGACGCGCGCCTCAAGATAATTTACTTGTCCGCTGCTTTAAGACGGTTAGCACGCAGTCTGGAATGCAATTCCTAACTGAATCGGATCTTATTGAAGGAATAAAAAGTGCATGGGAAACTATTTCACTTGATTATATAAAGAAATTAGATGACTCTTTACCCAAAAGGATTTACGAGGTCATAGTTCACCGTGGTGCCAAAACACATTATTAGTTCTTTTGTTAAAAAGTTACTAATGTATTGAATAAAAATAAAAAAATAACCTGGGGGTAGTTTCTACCCATTTTTTTTTACTTTATTCGGCATTTTCAAGGGTTGTCGCTAATCAAATGTCGCAAAAAAGTGTATTTTTCATAATCAATTCTTTAAAATTCTGTTAAAATTTTATTCATTCAGTTACCACCATATTTTTCATTTATTTTCTCGTATAATATTATAAGCTTTCACTGGTAAAAAATTCGTTTCTAAAGGTTTTTTTTTATCAAAGCAAAATATTTCAAATCAAATAATTTTATATGATTTAGTATTTTGAAACTGTTTCTCTGTTGGGCGAAATTTTGTGAGCCCGCTGCGATTGCTAGAAAGCATGCTGCATTTTCATTTTTTTTTCAAGCTCAAAATACTAAATCATATAAAATTATTTGATTTGAAATATTTTGGTTTGATACAAAAAATGTAAGGTTTAAGATTTTGTTGTTGCATTCCTTAAAACAATAGGTAAATCTAGTACGATGACTTTCTCATGCCGTGACATTTGGACAAGCAGACATTTCTGTTGGCGTTGAACATTGAAAGCTAGGGAAGGATTGAGTTTCTTTCTATTGCTTATTTTTACTGTTATGACAGCAAAAACCATGAAACTAAAAACAGTCCCATACCTAGTTTTTTTTCTGAAAAAAAATTTCCAGGTGGGTCAGAGGTCCCGAATCTAGTTTTCTGGACTTATTACAGATCATATGGTTTGTCAAAAGTCCTAAATTAAGATTAGGGGCTTATGACCCACGAAATTTAGGATTCTTTGTGTGATTGCGAAACTGAAAATTCAACTTTTATTTAAAAGTATTATTCATTCAAATTTGCACATTAGGATTGGAAAGCTAAGACATCTTCGCCGAGACATCTGAGCTCTCGAACACGATCGAGTTGCAGTGTTGGATAGTTACGCGTAAGTTTGAAATTTTAATTAGTTACATGCAAATAATGTAACTTATGTAACTAATGTAACTAATGTAACTAAATGATTAATAGAATTTTTCAAATACAAAATCTCACATTTTATGTTAAATTGAATTTTAGAAGTTCCGTCCACAAACCCGATCAAATGACGATTGACTACACTGTTTTATGGCAAAGCAGGATGATTGATATTGCCGTCGGAACAGCAATAAATTACTATATTTCTGCAAAAAAAAAAAATTAAAAAATTGAATATTGGTAGTATACCTTAAATTTTTAAAACTACGTTTTTCGTTCTTTCATGAAAATTCAAAAATTTCTTTTCATTTATAAACTTTTTAGTTTCTACTAAGAGACGCAAAATTTTGGCTTGCGGATTCATTATAAATACCGTTTTTTTGCAAAAACCATTTGTTTATGTTTCTAGTGAAAAGTGGGCTTCAGCCACACCCATAATCAAATAATTTGATTTCACACACAAGATGGTTTATGTGCAAGTAATACCCACAAAATTTAATGTTTTTCGCTTTAATATAACAATTGTTATTTATAAAAACAATATTGATAGTTTTGTATGAAAAATGGGTGTCAGCCACGCCCAAACTGATATATTTTTATTTAATTGGAAAAAAGTTTACCAAAAGTTTATGTGTGCAAAATTTTAGCGTTATGCTTTTATCGTAACTGTACAAAAAACATAATTTAATTTTACCAAATTGAGGTTGTTCATCAAAAATGGCGATTGTGGGCGTGTTTGTGGGCGGATTTTACCGGTTTCAGATCTAAGCCTTACTCTTGAAATAAATATTATACATACCCAATTTCAGCTTTCTAGCTCAAAAATTGAGACCTCTAGAGAGTATACATACGGACGGACGGACGGGCATGGCTAAATCGACTAGGCTTTTAATTCTGAGTCAGAATATATATGCTTTTCTATACCTAACGGTATTATTTCTCTATGTTACAAGCTCCACACCAAATACAATATACCCATTCTATGGAATAAGGATAAGGTATACAAATAAAAGAATTCTCGAAACAATTTTTAATTATTTTTATGCTGCCACTCTAAGCAACTATCTAGCATAAGAGCAAGTTCGTGCGACCCAGTCGCGCATTTAAATTTTTGTTTGCGAAAGGTCTTGTGTACTTAAATAATTTTGTGCGGTAGTATACGTAATAGTAAAAAACAAGTAAGCCGTCACCGGACGCCCGGCAGATGTGAAACATTCAAGTTCACATTAAAATTCGTAGTTAATAAAAACCATAAAAGGAATGTGGAGTGAAATAATTTTTAATAATTTTATGTTTCGTTAATGAAATCAATATATTTGTCTTATTATTTTGTTTAAAATAACAATTACATAGGCAGTACAGATTATATACATTTAAAATAGGGAACGAATTTTCCTCAACCCACCCTCACACCAAATCCCCACACCCCCGCGATACACCCATCCGACCCACAACCATCCACCATTTTTGACAATTATTCATATTTTTTCTTTTGTTTTATACTGCAGTCGCACTCAAAGGAATATGGTTACCCTTAAATATGCGAACGAGGAAAGAAGGAAAAGAAAGATAGGAAAGAGAGTTGGTACAGTGGTGATTATTATCTCACGAAAATCCCACGAGTGGCATCCTGTTGAAACTGGGTTTGAACTCACTACTCTATGGTAAGCAAGCAGGCAAACATTACATCCACTGTACCACTGACACCCCCCCAAATATCATATCATCACTAAAAGTCTTAAGTTTCAGTGGTCAGCCTAGTTTTTGTTTATGTTTATATATCCATATACACTCATCCTTTTAGGAATCATAAATTGTTTGTTTGTATTCAATATCCAAGAAACCACAAATTGAGTTAACTTTTTCTGCTGAATTGAATGATATCAATAAAACGCCATCCTGCCTCATATAACTACATAAACAATCTCACAGCTAACGGCATCATTTAATACACTTTGACCTAGTTTTGTTTACACAGATCCAAGAGTATTATTTTTAGAAGCAATATTATTATGAACAAACCCAATTTCCGGTCAAATTTTGATTTATTAAACTAAACGTCGGAGTGTATCGCCCTAATTTATTTTTTTAAACAACATCACGACAGTTTGAGTTATGACTCAAAATTTTTACTTTATTTTGATAGGGATAGCAAAAAGATATTACATTACAAAAGTCAATGGAATTGTTGTTAGGCAAATTTTTAATAAAAAAACAACTTAAGAGATGATGAAGGGCTGTAGCGAAAATGATGGAGTGCTGGTTATGCTCTATGTCTATAGATTTCAATTAAAGCCTCAATCTGTTTATACTCGATCAATGTAATTTAGCAATTAAAATTTTAAGGAAACAGTTCTTCTTATTTGGTTTAAGTATATATAATGAAGGCTGGGCGTAGGTATACTCTTAAATCGGTTTGAAGTTAAGATTTTTGTTATTCGCGATTTTTTCATAAGACATTGGCATATGGGCAACCTTATGAGTAAGAAAAATGAACATAATGTTATCTAGAATGAGAAAAATCCAAACGCAAATAATCAAAAAAGAAATATTAAAAAATGTAAAAATGAAGACAAACTCAACACATAATACCTACATGTGTTTTAATTATACTACGGGGAAACGGGGATGCTTCGTACCTAGTCGGCTTAAGCGTTTTCCATTAAAAAACTCGTCTGATGTGGTGGAAATAAAAACGATACATTTTGCTATAAGGAATTTTTTTGTCATTTAACACCTGATTAATTTTCAGACTTGAGTTTTCAATATGCCTAGCACAAAATATTTAAGAAATGAAATTTTGTTAAAAACACTCTCTGCATCATGTTTCTCACATCATGACCTATTGCAATTAACTTATCAGTGTGAACCTCTTATTTCAAGCTGCAGTTATGGATTTAGAGATTATAAAAATATCAATCATAGTCTCTTAGAACATGACTTAGGTTCGATTGAATGGTACAGAGTTTTCACAATGTCATCTGTTGACGACCAAGTTTCTTTTATTCAAGAAAACATTAGCCAACTTTTCAACAGCCATGTTCCCTTTAAAATAAAAACTATAAAAAGCAACGAACATCCTTGGTTTGATAACAAAATAAAAAAACTAATAAATAAGCGCAATCAGGCCTACAAAGCTTGGAAACGTTATAGATTCGAAGAACTTCATAGGATCTATACCAGCTTGAGAAATAAAGTCGTATTGGAAATTAGGGATTCTAAGAGACGATACTACGCTCCTTGACTTAATCCTTCTCTGGCAGGTCACAAACTTTGGAAAAATTTAAAAGAAATAGGTATTGGTAAGCGCGTGAACAGCATTTCAACTAATATTGATTGTGATGAGCTGAATAAAAACTTCACATCTCTATCATCTTTTCAATTTAATGATAGCTCAAACTTCTCAGGTTTTCTTGAAACTAACACTTTAACTTCCTCGGGCTTCAGTTTTTCTGCAATTGATGATGAAGATGTTTTGAAAACCTGTTTATCCATCAAATCAAATTCTGTAGCTTTTGACGAGGTTCACCCTACATTTTTAAAAGCAACTCTTCCCTTTACCTTAAGATATATCACCCATCTTTTCAATACTATTCTCATGACTATAGTCTTTCCTACTGTCTGGAAACGTGCCAAGATCGTTCCGTTCCTGTTCCAAAAACCCGAAATGCGAGTATAGACCAATAGCTATTTTACCTATTTTATCAAAAATTTTTGAAAAAATTATGAATAATCAGATGCGAAGATATCTAGAACGCAATAACATGCTATGTACGAATCAATCTGGTTTTCGTCCGAAACACAGCTGTACAACAGCCCTTATAAATGTGGCTGAACAAATAAGAGAGAATGTTGATAAGGACTATGTCACTTTTCTCACGCTCTTGGATTTTTCCAAAGCTTTCGACACTGTCAACCATCGTATTTTATGCAGCAAACTCAGGGATACGTTCAAATTCACATCATCTTCAGTAAGACTCATTTTCTCATATCTTGATTCTAGGTTCCAATCAGTTGTTGCTAACAATCAAACGTCATGTACACCTCTAGTTAATGGAAGAAAACATTTCATTTATTATAAATTTTTTAAATAAATGAAATGTTTTCTTCCATTAACTAGAGGTGTACCCCAGGTTCTATATTTTAGGTCCACTTCTGTTTAGTATATATATTAATGAGCTGCCATCATTAAGTTTTAACTCGTCTATACACATGTATGCTGATGATGTTCAGCTTCGGTACAGCTGTCCACTCGGTTTAATCGACAATGGAGCTTGGGAGATAAATGCAGATTTATGTAAAATTGTACACTGGTCTCGAAGAAACGGACTTTGTTTAAATCCAACTAAATCCAAATGCTTAATCATTTCTAAAAACTCTATTGATCATCCTACCTTCCTCAAATACTACTCAATAATATCCCTATTGAGTTTGTCGAATCTGTTAGAAATCTGGGAGTACTATTTATTAAATAGTACTCCCAGATTTCTAACAGACACTCACTTGGACAAACCACATAAAATTAATTATAGGTAGAGTGTACGGAGGTTTACGTATGTTGTGGACGACCCAAAAATTTACTCCAATAAAAACAAGAATGCTACTTGCTAAGTCGCTGCTCATTCCGCTACTGTTATTAGGGTGTGAACTTTTAAGTAATTGCGATTCCAAGCACAAAAGAAAACTTAATATCGTTTATAATAGTGTGACAAGGTATATTTTTGGTTTGCGCAGATATGACCATGTTTCATCATACACAAGACTAATACACGGTTCCTGTCTTGATAACCTTTTCTCGTTAGAACCCTAATAATGCTCCATAATGTTATACAAACGCGACAACCATCGTACCTTTATAGCAGAATCCAGTTTACGCGTTCTAATCGGAGTTGCGATCTGATACCAGTACGCTACTCTTACCTCGTTTCGAGTCGGCAATTTTTCATTCACGCGGTTCGTTTGTGGAACTCACTACCTCTAACTATAAGGATGATAGGCTGCACTGATCGATTTAAGATAAGACTTAGACAATATTTTGAGGCGTTGCGATGATTTTTTCTCCAGTTTGTCTAGTTCCCATTTTAGTGTTGTAAGGTGTTATTATAAATTTAATTAAAAATGTATTTTCTTTTTTCAATTATCTTCTTTTTTTTGTAAATTTAATTATGTATTCTCTTTTTAAATTTGTATAGTCGTTTTAAGTCATCTTGTTTACAACTTAGTATTCATTTATCAAATGTAAACCAATTGTTTAAGATTGTACAACCTTAAAAGATATTATATCTTACTGTGCAAGACTAATCAAACAATAAATAAATATCTATCTAATATCTATCTAAACACTGAAATAGGAGAATTTAAAAAAGGGTACCAAAACCCTTCAATATTTTTAAGCTCAAATAGAATCTGGTTGGCAATAAGAACATCCCTAATACTAAAAATCAGCCTGCATACTTCACCAACGCCGTCCGATGTGATTCATTCCTGTCAAACCTTTACGTGCCAAAAAGAAGTATGCCAGTTTCGAAAATCTTCTGTAATTAAAGGAAGTTTTCCTAATCCATTTAATAATAATAATAATGTGGTTCCTTCGCAAACTGGCAGTTATATTATTTGCTAAGGTCAGTTCAGAAAATGAAGGTTTCAACAAATATACTGCCCTTTGCCTTAAAACTGCGATTAAAATCGGGACAAAAAGTCTTGGCATACACTGAAAATGCATTACGTCTTCGCTGTGAAAAACACATTTCCAGTTCACTGTTGCCAAATATTCTTGAAATTCCTTAGAGTTGTCAATACGTTTGGTAATATAAGCACACATTTTATAAATATTGCAAGAAATTTAAACCGTTTACATGAGACTATGAGTAAAGCGCTTTTGTTACGTATTTAATTTTTAAAAACACAAGTGTAAGTCGAGTTATTCCTTTTCGCTATCGTTAAAAAATTACCAAATGGGAGAAAAAATGATATAAATAATACCTAATCAAAGTGGCAATCGTGGGCAGAGAGTCATATCTGACCGTCGCGTCTTTAAGACCTAGGACGAACGACGTCCTATTTAGGTACATTTTACACTTTATAACACAGAAATATAGATATAGATATGAATGGCTGTGCTGTAAAATGTATTTCCTTTTTTGTTTTGTTTGGATTTGTACAGACATGAATGTTCATGTTCAAGAACACCACTTTCCAGTCTCCACTGCCTTCATTGGAAATTGGAGTTCCTTGTGTTGTTTCTCTTATACTTATATCAACAGATCTTCTGCGTTTTCCGATTGTCATATAAAGATGTCCTCCCTCCCAATTTTGGCATTGAAGTCTCCCAAGAGGATTTTAATGTCATGTTTTTGGCACTGCTCATATGTTTTGGCGAGGAGCTCGTAGAAACTTTTTTTTGTAGCGTCGTCTTCCTCTTCTTTAAAGGTATGGGCGCTTATAAGACTTAAGTGGTGGAATTTTGCTTTAATGCGGATTGTTGGCACTCTTTCGCTGACTTCGCGAAAGCTCAAGACGTTTTGCCTAAATCCTCCTCTGACAGCCAATTCGCACCAAACATTGCGTGGCGCACATTCCACGTGCTTTCGAGCTACCACATTGAAATACAAACACGCGTTAAAAATGCAACCCATTCAAATGTTAATTTCATTCATATATGTACTTTTGTTTCAATCACGGGTGGCGAAAATCCATCTATTTCGACAACCGCATAAACCTCAAAAATTCTAAAATTAAAACTTTAATGTGGGTACACACTTAAAACTTTAGAATTTTTGTATTAGCAAATCGCCACATCAAAAAATGCCTTATTTCTATTATGTTCATAATATAGCTATATTGTAGCATCATGCACTCAACTAATGACTCATCGTTTCTGTAAAACTGTATAATTTTGATTAAAGAGTTCAAAATTGAGTGCTAATTTGCGTAGTCATAAAGTCATATCATGCTCATACCCATTGAATAAGAGTTCCCATGAGTGATGATGCACCACCCACACGTTCACCGCCCCCCTCCGCCCCCCCCATATCAAAACCAAATTAGCACACTCTAAACATTTTCAATACCGCTCTTCATATTCATTGAAGTTGGGGTGGGGCTGAAAGAGCTAATTCAATTTTATTACCACAAAGACGCTGCACACCGATGCTTCAATTATCTCACCAACTGCAGCCGGTAGTAATGACCGCCGCGCCGGCCGCACCGACCATTAATGCATCACTCATATTTTCGAAGACGCACGCACGCATGATGAGATAAGAGCACGTAGCATGGTCCAAACACAAATAATGTGATGATAAAGTTGAAGGGAAAGGATCATTATAATGATAACTTTTCCCTGTTAGGACCTTAGGGTGAGCGATGCATGGAGCGGCCGGCGTTCTGGCAACGATGATCATTTTAGTATGTAAAACAGATTTTTCAAATGGAAACATGTAGACATTGGTGGTATAGGGTATATGAAGAAAAGTGCTTGGCGTTTTCACTTCACCATGAATGTCGTCAGAATGGGTGGTGGTCAAAATAAATATTGGTTTTATTGTTGAATTTGAAAGCGTTTGCAAAAGATACATTGTCATTTAAAAGTTGGATAGGTCAGAGTTCTCTGGAGTATTTATAAGGAAATCTTTATAAGGACATCATTACCTTTACATCCAAGACCAGACAAGCAATACGTGCAAATGCGCAGGGCGCTGAACCTACTACCCATAAATCTGCGAAAATTCCATGGAGAAGTTTTTGCGTGATGCGCGTACAAACATACAGACAGACAGACAGACAAAAATTCTAAAAGCGGTTGTTTTGGCTTCTGTGGGTCTAATAGAGACTCCCCATATTAGTTTTGCATCTACATCAGACATCGACCCGTTACAATTTTATTACTATATGTATAGATATTAAATAAAAAATCTGTTTTTAAAACAGTGAGATTTAACATTATCATTTGTGGATAGTTTTTATTAAATATATTGATCAAGAGATTGAGAGGGCTATTGGCGCCGTAGTTGGATCTACTGAAAATGTTACACAGAGGCAATTGCCTTCTTAAACTGGAACGACTAAAATTAAAATGAATACGACAGTCCTTTCTCGTACAGCGATGGGACTGTAATTGATCCATTAATCAACCCCACAATAAAACAGAGTTGTAGGTACTCACGATGACTTAAAAGGGACGGAAGTTTTATTAGTTGAAGTCTTTGAGAGTAAGGTGGCAAAACAACTCTATCTAACCATGGAAGAAAACGCAAACAAAATCTCAAAAATTCTATTCGCACCTAGTCCAGAAGTGTACTTATATGTATAACGTCTAACCTGTTCTTGTTTACGTTTTTTACGTTTTTGTTGAAGGTGGAATTTATCTATAATCCCAAGTATAAAATCTTTTTGTTAATTTGTTTTTTAAACATTGAAACAATTAGTATCGTGTTATTCTTATACATAGTTCAAACAAATTTAGTTTCTATTATTTACGAAAGTGTCGTGTCCATGTGCAACCTAAGTTCCTACATTCATAGTTTAAAAAGTAGGAAGGCATAAAAGTGGTAAAATTAACAAATAAAGTGCAATTGTGATAAATGACTTTTTCCACCAATCACGGCAATTCAGCGGCGATGAAGCTTGTGCATGGCGTTGATTAAGCTCGTGCCGGCACTTCTAAATATTTCATATTTCATATCATTGAAAAAGGGTAGTGTTTATTTGAGTAAGTACGCAATTTTATTTAATAAAATCCCTCCCGCGCCGCCTGGCCCCCCTTCCTTGCCACTGTTCGCACACTCTTTTCCTTCTTATTAAGTTATTCTTTCGGCGCATAAAAATATACATACTTCTTAGAACCATTCCTCTGTTCAAATATAGGATGGACGCGAGAAAATATCGTGCTATAAATTACTACCAGCTCTTTGGAGTATTTCAATAGCATACTATCTACGAAGCTTGCTAAGCGACATTATTTCCATTTACTATTTTTTTTTTATTTGTGAAATAAAGTCGAACTCACAAATTATGAGAATTCGACATTATTTCCAATTACAAATGGAAATAAAGCCGCTTCAACCTTATTGCACGGCACCGAGATTCATGGATGAAACGCCAAATTTTGTTTGGACTAAAGTCCATAAAAAGCCATTTTGAATCAATAATTCAATAGCCCGTTATTAGTGCTAAGTCTTCTACTTGGTTTTTATTATTTAACTTATCAATGCAGTATAAAGAGTTTGTATTAAAAAATTAAAAAAAAAAACTTTGTGTTAGATATTCGAGTATACCTATTTTCCTTTTCGGCATCATTTCCTTTGCAATAGGAAATAAGGTAGAAAATTTTTTTTTTCGACGTTGTTTCCCAAAATGGGTTATAATATCGATTCGACTTTATTGTCTTCTACCTTATTTCACGTCACCCCTAATCCATACCGGTCAAACTGATAAGCTTTCCAAATCAGTATTTAAATGTGACGAAACAGCCGTATCCCATATGGCCCATATACCGAACTCATACTCAATCACATACGTCCATTTTTTTTTTAAATTGCTAATTTAAATTTAAAAGTGCATCTGTAGCTACCTAACCTCCTTATGTATGAACAAATTTGTCAAATCTCAAAGATATATCTCAAATAAAAAAAAACAAAAATATAGGTGCTGTATTGAAAGCGAAGTGGTAAACTCCTAGCAATATGTTTCGTGGATAGAAAGTCACATTTCACATTTTCGAGAGTGCCAAAGTCTAGCCCTAGCCCTGGATGAAAAGATTAAATTGAGAGTTTTTGAACACAAGTAAAATAAACAAAACACTCACTGTTTACCCAAGACCGAAGCTGCAATTCTATCTCATATCACTCTTTGTTCCTATTTTTCATTTCATTTCCGAGAACCACAAGATATTAAAGCGGATAAATATGTCTTTATAAGTGATTCTCATTTCTGTCTACTTTGTATTTATTATCATAATCAATGATGATGCTGTCATGGGTTTATTCAGTTTTAAGAATTGTTTACATTATCCGTTAAAAACTTGAATAAAGTGTATCATCGGAAACTCAAATAACGATGAGGTTGACAAAAATCAATAAACAATAAATATTAAATCCGATCTTTTTAACAAAGAACAAACATATTTTATAACGACCATGAATTGGAGGTTGAAATTAAAAAAGCATCAGTATCGGATCCAGGGAGGTCATTTGGGTCAATATTCCCCCTTCCACAAAACCAGCACAAATAACTTAAAAATATCCAAAAATTTGAAAAACCATAAAACTTTACAAAAATAGAATTTTTCAAACAGGAATTAAGACCTTAAAGTTTAAAGTGACTACAAATTACTTGAAAAAGCTTGAATCATTCTAGGTTTAATTGAAACGTATACCATACTTAACTTCATAGATAAGAACATATAAGATCCCATTTTCTCAATTTGCGCTTTTTTGTAAAGCGTCTTTGTAGCTTTTTTTTGTACAGCTTTTCGATACTTGACGTGGCGATGATAAAAATTAAATGAGGTACCAATTTTGACTCTGGGGTCCTGCTTTAATGGATAAACTTTTTCAAATATTTAAACTTATTTCAATTCAATTCATTCACGCGAAACGTTGTCCATGCAATAACAACTCATTGGCAAACTCTTCTAAATTAAAATTTTGCCGAAATGCCCTGCAACTATGAAGAAAATGATTCCTGTTATCAATGCTTCAGCAAAACAACACAAAACTTTGTTGCGAGAACTTGAACGGGATGGTTTTGAAAGGCATTTGTGTAACCCGTTGGTAAGAGAGACTTTAGGACTTGCAATTTTAGGGCACAAACTAATTCAAAATTTGCAAGTGATGCTAAATGTTTTCAAAAGACCACAAGAACTTCGGAGCTTATAATTGCTATGCCGTTTTTTTGTTTGATCCTAGGTAGGTATAGATGGCGGTTCTAATTTGAGTTGAAAAACTCCTTAAAAGAACGCAATTGATTGTTTGATCCTAGGATTTAGATTTATATTTCCAATTGAGAATTGATATAACATTGCAATTTCAAAATGTCAAAACATTCGATTTCAATTCGCGAACGAGGATCGTTTACAAATTATTCCTAGAAAATATTGTCAAGTCCCTATTGGGAAATCAGACGTATTTTCAGGAGTTATTGATTAAATTAATATTCTCCAAAATTGGTCTTTAGATTTAAAAAGAGCTAAGACTCAACCAATTATATTTCGGGCGTACTGGTGGAAAAGAGGAGAAAGGTGTTGAGATTTAGATACTTTGAAAATTTTTTGCAGAAGCAGAAGACTTAGAATTGTATCAAAGGAAATTCAACGCACAAACAATTAGAAAAATCAGTGAAAGACTTGAAAGATCGTCTCTCATTAGATATGCTAGCATTATTTCATTTAGGTAGGAGTTGTTTTTTTGTGTGCCAAAAATAATTTTACTTAGAAGCTGATTTTTGATTTAGTTACTTCCAAAGTATCTTCACGAAGTTATTAGATATTTCTGATATTATGTTCTGTCCACACATACATGTGTTATATATTGAAATGCTTTGATAGCTACTCTCTCTCTCTTTTTAGTATGCACATTATATAAAAGTATACATAATATACTATTCATTCCGTCACATTAGATTAATCAAGACGCATGTTCGTAGTACCCCGTGGCGTAGTGGTTAGTGTGTCGGACTGCTACGCCGTAGGTTCAGGGTTCGATCCCTGAGGTTGCCACCTTAAGTTTTTTTCCGGGGTACTGCCTCTTGCGAGGAAGTGACAAATCCTCCAAGAGTAATTAATGTCATGGAAAGTGCTTCTCTGTTAGCCGTTCGGATTCGGCGGTAAATTGTAGGTCCCTTCCATTCCTGCAGAATATCAACGCACACACAGGAATGGTTGAGAGTGTAAGTCACAGGCCCCGGCCCCGCTTGGAGCTGTTGTGCCAACAATTTATTTATTTTTTTATGTTCTTAACTGAGTTAAAATAAAGTAATTTCATTCTTGTTAAAACAAAGTTAATTGTTTTATTTCATATTGAAAACCACTATAATAATAATTCGCGACGACACGTTTGCCGTCGATTGTTACGTACACAGATCGGGATCATGGCAAATGCGAAGAAAGAGAATCATGCTGGCCAGGTGCTAACAAGAAGAACATTGATGGTATAGATTTCACAAACGTCTTTTGCAATTGAAACGTTCGAACCCCAAAATATTACGTGGAAACGATGGATAGACAGTTTCCAAACGGCTATCGCTCTGTTTGATAATGCAACAGGTAAGAAGGTCCATCTTATTTTACACTATATGGGGAGCGATGCATACAACACATTGTGCGACAAACTTTCACCTATCAAATCATCACTTTATGATCCGGAGCCGAATGACATAATGGAGAATTAAAGATTTCATTTGCGAAAACAAAAGGACGGTGAGACAGTGGAAGAATTTTTAATAGCATTAAGAAGATTGTCATCGAACTGTTACTTCGGAACGTATTTGGAGATAGAATTGCGTAATCAATTTATGTTTGGGTTACGTAACCAACGAAGCCAGAATCGCTGTTTGGAAAAGAAAAGCCTTGCATTAGAGGTATCACTGGAGTCCACAAACAATCAATTCCAGTCAATTTCTTCAAGGAAAAAAAAAGAAACCTTCCAAATTCACACCATCAAATGCCAGAAAGTGTTTCCGATGCGGTGATACCAGCCACATAGCGAATAAATGTCGATTTATGTTATCAGTGTCGACAAAAGGGACGCATGTTATATTAATTGTTTATTTCCCAAAACCTGATTCAGTTTTTCTTTCACTTTGCCTTTAGATCACTTCACTTTACTGTCAATTTGTTTCAGTTCACTTTTATTGGAACGAAGTTCCTTATCGCGCGTTGTGAAAGGGGGCTAGACGGAAAAAATTCTTACCAAAAGTTGTCACGACACTTTTTGCTATAGTAAGTTATTGTAAGCTGTGCAGCGTGCGCATGTTTCTCTGTCTGTCTGTCTGTCTCTCTCTCTCTCTCTCTCTCTCTCTCTCTCTCTCTTTCTTATAGAAAGCAAGCCAGATATTTTCATTTCTATTTCGCATTGAACAGTGTGGTGTCGCGACGATTATTTTTGTTGAGTGTATACAGGTTTTTTGTATACATAATAAATCCTTCTATATAATTATTATAAATGTGAAAGTTACGATGTTTGGATGTTTGTTGCTGACTAACGCCAGAACGGCTAAACGGATCTGGATAAAATTTGGCACAGAGATAGCTTATAGTCTGGAATAGCAGAAATGCTATTTTTTATCCCGGTAAAATGTATGGTTCCCGTGGGATAGATTTGTTTTGATTTTTGAAATTACATGAGAATGGATGAACGGATCTGAATGAAATTTAGCACAGAGATAGATTATAATCTGGAATAGCATATTGGCTACTTATTATCCCTGTAGAATTTATGGTTCCCGTGGGATAGATTTGTTTTAGTTTTTGAATATACACAATAGTGGCTGAACTCATCTGAATGTAATTTAGCACAGAGATAGATTATAGTCTGGAATAGCATATTGGCTACTTTTTATCCCGGTAAAATATATGGTTCCCGTGGGATAGATTTGTTTTAATTTTTGAAATCACACCAGAATGGCTAAACGGATCTGAATGAAATTTAGGACAGAAATAGATTATAGTCTGGAATAGCATATTGGCTACTTTTTATCTCGGTAAAATGTATGGTTCCCGTGGGATAGATTTGTTTTAATTTTTGAAATCACACCAGAATGGCTGAATGTCCAGATGGATCTGAATGAAATTTAGCACAGAGATAGATTATAGTCTGGAATAGCGCATAGGTTTCTTTTTATCACGGTTTAATGTAGGTATGGAATTATAAAGCTATAAAAGAAGAAGAAGCTAGATTACGATAGACGACTCCTCAAGCTACAGTCTACTTCTTGATCATCTGAAACGCGAGCGAAGCCGCGGGTAAAGCGTAGTAATAAATATTATTATAACTTAAAAAAAATAAAATTTTATTACAATTCCTTCACTAATTAATCGAAAGGAACTTCGTTCCATCCGGGTGTCCCTTGACACCTCTCAACTTTGTTTTACTAGTTTTGTATTTTAGTTAAAAGAGCATGAAGTCATTAAAGAAACATTACCTAATACCGATTTTTTGCTTAAAGTTTAATTTGATGGCAGAATTTGTATAAAATGTATATAGCTTTTTTTGATCAAAATCCTTTTTTTTTTGCTAATTTCAAGAGCTTAGACGTTAATAATTCGGGCGACACTTCATCGACATTGTTTGTTTCGTTTCTGTTTTGTATGTAAAGAAGCCAAGAGCATTTAAATTCGTGCGTGCGTGCTCATGACGTATAATTTTTCAAATGGAAAACACTTTGAAGGAATTTAATCAGATTTCGTATCATTGACTTTCGGGATTTATGATATATAATAATACTTTCTTAAATGAATGCTTCCACAATATGTTTACTAAAAACTCACTTCTGCATTCCTATAGGAAATGCTAATTTTTGATACATATTTACTTGGAACTTATGCGTTAGAAAAGTTGCCTGGTAACTGCTGACTATATAATTTATATATACTCAAATAAATTTCAAAATATTTTTTTGAAAAGTTTTTCAAAAATAACCTTTTTAAAAAAGAACTGGTCGAACGATTTTCAATATTTTTTTTTCCTAGATTGACATATCGCTTTGAAATTTTATTGCATACTTAGTTTTTCCGAGAAAACTCTTTAACTAATTTTAAAATAAAAGAATTTTCGAAATTATTTTAATTTTTTTTAATATCCATATATGCAGCCACAAAGCAATTCATAAGAGCAAGTTCGTGCGACCCAGTCGTGCATTTCATTTTTTCTGCACGAATCCATAACTTGCATTATAGTACCTATAATCGCAAGTAAAAAGTGCGGGATTTCGTTATGCCAGATTTTAAATTGCGAGATTTCGTAGTACTTCCATCATCGAAACCCACCACCTGTTCGTCAATTTTAAAGCAGCCTACGACAGTGTTAATAGAGTTGAATTATATTGTGCCAAATCCAACTTCAGAATCCCTGCGAAACTGATAAGCCTTATCAGGATGAGGTTGGAAAGTGCTCGCTGTTCCGTCCAAGTTCATAGCGACTCTACTGAAGAAACTAACAGAGGGCGTAGACAAGGTGACGCACTGTCATGCACCTGTTTTAACATTGTGCTGGGAAATGTCATACGGAACACCCATGCCAACACATCGGGCACCATCTTTAATAAATCGACACAATTACTTGGGTTTGCAGATGACATTGACGTGATAGGAAGAACAAAGCGAGCCGTAACCGGTGCCTTAACTACTATGGAGTCAGTATAGGTATAACTTCGAAGTAGTCAATGAATTTGTCTACCTGGCTACTGCTGTAAACATAGACAACAACATCAGAGCTGAAATTAAACGCAGAATAACTCTTGCTAATTGCTGTTTCTTTGGGCTGAATAAGTAATTGAGGAATAAAGCCATATCGAGAAGAACCAAGGAGACACTATATAGAATACTCATCATCCCGGTCCTGCTATATGGTGCAGAAGCTTGGACTCTCTCCCAATCGGATGAAAAGTCACTTGGAGTCTTCGAGAGAAAAGATTTATGGTTCTGTCTGCATAAACCGAGAAGACAACATTTGGCGAAGAAGATACAACGACGAACTATACGTGCTATACAGCGACATAAGCCTAGCCAAACAAATTCAACGACTATGATGGTTGGGCCATGTAGAGCGAATTGACATCGACGCTTCAGTACAGGGAGACCTCTGACAACTTGGAGTGCAAAATTGGCGACGGCAGCCTAGAAATCGAGCCGGCTGGAGGGGCATTCTAAGCAAGGCCTCTATAGGAGCTAGGAGAACAACACTCTAGTGGCGCCATCATAAGTAAGTAAGTAAGTAAGTATTTTTTTTTTATTTTTTTTTTTTTATAATGCACACGCGCTCAAGGGGTTTGTTATAGCCCTTTTAATGATAAGTCACAGCGCGAGCGATAGGAAGTTAGGAAGGAAGGGAAAGGAGGTGTCGATGAACATTGATCTTGAATGTTTGAAGATCAATATGGCAAGGAAAAATTATGCCAGGCAATCCATTCCACATTCATGTTGTACGGCTAAAGAAAGAATCTCTATATTTCACGGTACGTCCGAAATTGGGCTCAAGTGTAAACTGATGAGCGTTCCTAGCAAGACGAGTATTACGGGGGAAATGTTTAAGGGGTGGAACGCAGCTGGCTACCTCGAGTGAGCATTTTTTGTAAAAGAACCTGTAAAATAAGGAAAGACATGAGACATTTCGACGATGTTCGAGTGACGGAAATGTTTCCATAATGTTTCTCTCTCCTATCAATTTTAACGCTTTTTTCTGAACTCTGTCGAGCAGGTGGAGAAAAGTTTGAGAAGCACCTGCCCAGAGATGGGAGTTATACTCGAGTTTAGGACGTATAAACGCTTTGTAAATTGTAGCCAGATCAGAAGGGGTGAAAAACTTCTTGCATCTATTAAGAAAGCCTAAGCATCTTGCAGCATTCTTGGCAATCTCAAGTATATGATCATTCCAACGAAGATTGTCACTGATACACATACCGAGTACTGATAGCTTTTCGGCCTCCTCGATGCAAGTACCATTCATGGATAATGGCATAGGGGGTATGTTTAGCTTCAACGACAAAAGACAGCATTGAGTTTTCGACGCATTAAACTCCACACGATTTCTAGTACCCCAATTTACAATGCTGTTTAAATCGGAGTTTAACGAGCTTATCATACGATTTCGTTGTAATAACACGTCCAAAGGCGAAGGCCGTGAATTATCAAACGTATACGAAAAGCTGAGGGTTGAGTCGTCCGCAAAACAATTTAATGGATTTGAAGTCACAGACAAGAGATCATTTATAAAAATGAGAAAGAGAGTCGGAGACAGAACGGAGCCCTGGGGCACACCAGCATTTATTTTGTGGAGATCAGACTTGAAACCGTCTAATACAACTTGTATTGAACGGTCCAGAAGATAGCTTCTAATCCAACGAATAAGAGTATCATCGATACCAAATGCACGCATTTTCGATAAAAGAGCTTCATGCCAAACTCTATCAAATGCCTTTGAAATATCAAGCGCAATAATCTTGCTTTCGCCAAAGCGATGCACAGATTTGTTCCACTGTTCGGTGAGATATGCCATCAGATCACCAGTGTAATGATTGCTGCGAAAGCCGTATTGCCGGTCATTTAAAAGCTCCCGATCTTCGAGATATTTCTTGAGCTGACTATTTATCAGCGTTTCCATGACCTTTGAAAGAAGGGACGTAAGTGCAATTGGTCGGTAGGAGGAGGGGGAAGAGGAGTCACCTTTTTTTGGGACGGGCTGGACAAATGCTGTTTTCCATCTACTAGGAAAGATTCCTGAACGATAGGAGCGATGAAAAAGCTTACGCAGTGATTTTGCCAGCGATGAAGAACACTTCTTCAGAAGAATAGGGGGTATACCATCCGGGCCAGCGGATTTGTGTATATCAAGATCTTGAAGTACTCTTGCCACTGTACGAGTGCGGAAAAATATCTGTCCCATAGAAGAATTAACGTCCTCAAGTACAGGAGGGGCATTGTTGCTTGCAGGCAACGTGGAGCTTGCAGCAAAATGAGCTGCGAGCATATTCGCCTTCTCTGAAGAGCTGACAATAGGTTTATCGCCGACGATGAGCGTTGGAACTGATGATGACGTTGAGTTCTTGACGTTTTTTACAAATGACCAGAAGTTTTCACTGCCTTTGGGACATTGCAGAATTTTTTTCCGTAACTTCTGGTCATGTAAAAATTTCGTTTTGTGTATAACGGGGTTGCACGAGTTCCTAACTTGTTTGTGTTTCTTCCGATTTTCCTCAGTTGGGTTGGCTTTGTAGGATCGGAAGCTTACTTCTTTCAACCTGATAGCTTCTTTACACTCTTCGGTAAACCAAGACTTTTCTTTTGGTTTGATACATTTTGTTCTGTGAGGGACAAAAGTTTTCATTCCAAGAAAAATCACTTCTGTAATCATTTCAGCACTGGCATCAATGTCATTATCGAGGAAGCATAATGACCAGTTAAAGTTGCGAAAGGATTTATTCAGACCGTCCCAGTTGGCTTTCTCGTATTGCCAAACGGTCCTAGTGGGAATTTTTTCTTTAACTGTTGGTTGGAGATCGAGAAATTAGCTGAAATGACACAATGGTCCGAGGTGCCAAATGGAGAAGTTACTTTAATAGTATATTTATCAGGGTGGGAAGTAAGGAACAAGTCAAGAGCATGGGCGGAATGCCCATCAACATCCGGTATACGAGTAGGCTCATCGACAAGCTGGGTAAGATGGTTATACTCAGCAAAGATCTCGGTATACCTTCCTTCGAGTGTTGTCTGGCCAGAATAGCGGAGCCAACTTGAATTGTGTACATTGAAGTCGCCCGTAATCACGACTTCAGTGTGAGGACAATGGGAAACAATTCGGGAAATTGAATCTGACAGAACATCTAACTCATCACAAGTAGACATGCTGTCAAGATTCGGACTCCTGTAAAGAAAACAGTAATGAATGATATGCTTGCGGACAGTGAATTTGAGCCACAGGAAATTAAAGTTCGTATTAGAACAATGCCCATATTCTGGAAGGCTCTGGCAAGCAATATCATTCCTAACATAAACGACAAGACCATGGTGGGAAAAAAGTAATGGCACTAAGTTATATCCAAACAAACAAAATTCTGATAAATCAGTATTTTGTCCAACCTGGGTTTCACTTAATGCCAAAACAGCTGGCCTGTATTGCACAGTATGGGCATACACAGAAAAGAAATTCTTCCTAAGCCCACGAACATTTGAATAGACGACACAAAAATCACTTACCATTCTGAAAAGAAAGTATATTTGTAAGCTCATCACGCTAAAACTATTGCACAGAATTGAATGCAGTTTTGAAACAAATTATTGGTAGTGCTCCAACTAAAATAAAGGTACCATTTTAGCGCAAGAATATTTTTATTTTTTATTTTAAAATATTTCCTCAATCGCACATAATTCAATGAAATTAACTCAAAATTAAAAGATTTCGAGGAAAGTAGCGTTTGATTTTTTATAAATAGATACATAAGTAAGTCCATATAATAGTTGTTTTGTCAAAATAAATATCACGAGTGTGGGTCGCACGAAATGTTTAACAGTAGTGGTCGGGGCTTAAGATTTTGAAAACCAAATAATCAAATTAGATTTCATTAACCACTGAATAAGTCGTGCACTTTGTTGTTGCTTTCTTAAAATTCTGTAATATAAAATAAGGTATGCTCTTTATTTACTTAACTACCCACATTGGTATATTTATTTGAGAATCAATAAGTTTTTTTTTTATTTATGTTCTTTTTTATTCCTAGGCACAACATATTGAGAGCAAATGTAGATTCCATACAAATCCTAAGACTCATTGTATTCGAAATGGTTTTTCGTAACAATTACCGGCAAAGAAATTTTATGCATCTCGTGTGTTATCATTTCGGCAAGTATAGCGCTAACTCGATTATCATTGAACATGAATCATTAGATTCTTTGGAATTCTGTGTGAAGTGTTCCAATAAAAGCAATTAGCCCTAAATAAGAAATTTAGGTGGGAAATTATTGCTATACGAGGAAAAATTGGATGGATTTTCGAAAACTTTAAGCAATGGATGTCGGGTCGAGGTAATAATTCCAACCGGTCTACTTTTCATGGAATTTCTTATGATGGTACACTACCAATAAATTTTGGTTCTGTACTTGCCGATGCTAATCAATGCCAGTAAGTATAAATTTAAAAATATATAATAAGAAAAAACTGATGAAACAGGTTGAGATTTTGTTATATCTATTCTATGAATGATGAACATGGACAAAGTGTCACTGATGAAAAATTATTAGAATTATTCATCTCTAGAATAAAAAAGTCGCAAAAGTTTTCTTAAATTTTTTATAATCATAAGAAAAAACTATATGTATTTATAAGAAAGATCCTTGAGCATGAAAATTTCATACCCATAAAGCAAAGATTCAGCCTGTTAACAATATAAAAATGCGCTTATAGATATTTTTATTTTACTTGTTTATTTTTAGACTTAAAATCATCAAGGAAGACCTTTTTCAAATATCCGCAATACTGACATTACTAATTATTGGTGATTATAGGCAAATTGCTACCGTCAATTTCCCTTACTACTTGTTGATCCTCAGTTTCCCTATGCCGGAAAATATGAAACTGTAATCAATGAAGAATTTTATCATGATCATAAACGTTATTACTGCCTTTCCAAGGATTTCATCTCGATTAACGAAAGCGTTGACTTTGGACATCCTGATGTTTCCAATGTCATCACCGCTTTTAATGGGCCGGCATATTCTCAAATTAATCCCCTTGTATTGCATGATGGTCTCGAAGAAAATAATGCAATAGTTGAACAAAATTTCACCACTATTAAATTTAGTTTTAATCCTCCCATGGCGAGGTTGGCAACTCTAAAATTAATATTAGAAGTTAAACTAAATGTGATCTACAGAAATACTGTATTTTTTTTAAATAATTATTCATTTAATAAAAATTTTCTTTTTTTAAGGTGACTTAACTATGAGAACCGGAAAGCAAGTGAGACCACAGATTATCCAATTTTATATTAGAATTATAATATTGAACCACTTAAAAAAATCAAATGCACGACTGGGTCGCACGTACTTGCTCTGTGGGTGCAATAGTACGATGAAAACAAAGATTTCGAGCAATATGAAGAACTCAAGTTTGAAAAAATTGGGAGAAACTACCTAATTTTTTTTTATACGGCACACGCGCTCAAGGGGTTTGTTAAAGCCCTTTTAATCATAAGTCACAGCGTGGGCGATAGGAAATTAGGGAGGAAGGGAAAGGAGGTGTCGATGAACATTGGTCTTGAATGTTTGAAGATCAAAATGGTAAGGGAAAACTGTGCAAGGCAATTCATCCCACATTCGTGTTGTACGGCTAAAGAAAGAATCACTTTATTTCACGCTTCGTCCGAAACTGGGCTCAAGTGTAAGCTGATGAGCATTTCTAGCAAGACGAGTGTTACGGGAGAAATGTTTAAGGGGTGGAACGCAGATGGCTACCTCGAGTGAGCATTTTTTGTAAAAGAATCTGTAAAATAAGGAAAGACATGAAACATTTCGATGATGTTCGAGTGATGGAAATGTTTCCATAATGTTTCTCCCTCCTATCAATTTTAAAACTGAAAAACCCGATATGCAGGAGCTTACGTTAAGAAACCTTTAAATATTTAAAATTAAGATGTCATCTTTTGGGTGCTATAACCCTATAAGTGATATAAATTTCCGCTTTTGGACGAATTAAAAAAACTGTTAAAACCGAATTTCGCTATTATCATGTGTAGCTTAAAACTAAAAATGCAGTTTTCTTTGAAGTATTCTATGTATTTTACGTACAAAGTTTCATAAAAATTGGGGAAGTCTTTCTGGGTAAATTAGAAAAAACGAACAAAAATAGGCCAAAACCAAGTGGCTCTTTGTACGGGAGCCACCATTTAATTAAGAGAAACTAAAAAAATGGAATTACATATGATAGGAAGTTGTAAGGAACCATACTAAACAAAGTAGCGAATTCGATACAATCGTTGAAAAGTTATGGCCATTTTAAAAAGCCGTTAAGAGCAGATCTCCGTTATTTGCATTTTTAGTCAAAAACTAAACATGCAATTCTCTTAAAAACACTAAAACAATATAACACACAAGGTTTAATAAAAATCGTTAGAGCCATTTTCGAGCAAATTGAAAAAAAAAAAAAATGTTTAAAACTCATTGGCTCTTTGTATGGAAGCCACCATTTGGAAAGGCTTAACTGAAAAATTTACCAAGCCATCCTATAGAAAAATATGAAAAACTGTGTCAAAGCCGTTAAGAACTTATGGCCCTTTAAAAAAAAAGCCGTTTAAACCGGATTTTCGTTACGACCATTTGACCCAAAAACAAAAAACCGAGTTTTGTTAGAAATGCTTAAAGTTAGCTAAATTTTGAGTTTTATCAAAATGGTTAAAGCCGTTTTCGAGAAAATACCTATAGAGCAAGTACAAAAAATCACAGTCACTTACTAATCATATTATAGCAGCCATCTAATATATAAAAAATAAGTTGTCTTATGTTCGGGCTCGATAAACTCGAGAATGGCTGGGCCAAATTTTTCAATATTTTTTATAAAGTTTGCTATCTTATTGTGGAAGGTCTTTTTGTGAAGTTTGGTTAAATTTCGGTAAAGGGCAAACCGCAAAATGCATTTTTAGTGCATTTTGTCATATTACTAACAAAATTTTTTGTAGGGTCTTCTGAGTATGTCGACGAAGTTTCTGTGAAGATTGGCCAAACTTCGGTAAAATTATTTTCCACAACTGCAATTTTATTGCATTCTGTCAAACTACTAACAAATCTTTTGGTAGCGTCTTCTGAGGATGCCTTCAAAGGTTTCTGTGAAGTTTGGTCAAAATATTGTAAAGCGGTAGCGTGTTTCTTTTTGATCCATCATTTTTGACTACATACATACATAACATATAAAGTGTTTTTCCCGTAATTATAGAAAATTATTTTTTGTTCAATATGTCAATATAATTATCTGAAAACAAAATAGCGGTAGCGCTTGCGTGAACTGCTCATTCTGCTTTAAAATTGCCATTGAACATGCAAGTAAATGAATTTCAAACATGTAATATTTTAAAAACAAAGGTTTTACAGCAATGTAAAATAATCATTTGGGATGAGTGCACGATGGCTCACAAGAAATTATTGGAAGCCCTTAATCGAACGTTACAAGATTTACAAGGAAACCAACGTTTAGCAGTGGACTTTAGGCAAACATTTTTCAAATTTTGTCTCACGGACAAATTTATGTTGGATGCTCGCGAGTGGGTAAACTGTCTTTATTGTTTATTTATGCATTAAATGCGAAAACAAAAAACGTTTATCAAAAAGCTCTTGAGTAATGCAAATGGTTCATTTAAAAAATTGTTAAATTAATAAATAGATTATATAAGAAAAAAATGATTGTATTCAGTTTAAGGCTGCATGATACACAACAATTTGGTTTCTGAAGTGAAGGAAATTCGCGGAATTCGGCATTCTTCTCCTTGAACGGCCCTTTCAAAATCCTTGCCATTGTTCAGCTTCGTCACAATCAGTTGGGTTCCATTGCACAGTTTCGGGGCATGAAGGTTTCGTAGCATTAAGCTGTCATCTTAATCCAACTTTAAAACTCAAATGATGAGGAGGCATGCCAGGCAAATCCAAAGAACACTCGAACATTCACACTCAATGGAATGGTTTGCACATACCGCTACAAATACGATGGCTTAAGACATGAGATTTATTCATCCGCCGCGCCGCTGTTGGTTTCAGAATCACGGGAAGTGATTTCAGAAATCCGCTTACTATATCACCACTTTTGCCATGCTTGCATTGCTTTGAAATGCTGCAAACAGGATTTTCGTTGATTCGCAGGTTTACCGAAAGCTTCAGTGCTCAATGTGCTGTTCTTTCACCTTCCAACAGTGTTGCAGCATTTCCGGTAGATGCTAGAGCTAACGCAATTCCACTTTGAGCACGTATTGCTGCTAATATTAATTAAATCAAGAACATTTTTCCAGTTCCGCCCGGCGGCGTATCAACAAAAAATAAAACACATTAAGGTTTTCGCCGACAAATAAAAACAATTTACTAACTTTTTTGTGTATATGTATGTATATACAGATAAATATTTAAATATGTATCATATATTTGTTTTGTTCTTTAAAATAAAATGCACGACTGGGTCGCTCGAACTGGCTCTTATGCGTGACAGTGGTTTAGGGGCTTGAGATTTTGATAAAATTAAATCTTACAAAATTCTTTAAAAAATACTTAAACTAATTTGAGCTGAAAAAAAGTACGCCATTTTATTTCTTCGATAGATTTGAATTTATGAGAATAAATTTATAAAAATCTGTGGAGCGGTTTTTGAGAAAAACTTTTTGAAAAAATTTTGAAACAAAATTCAAAAACTCCAGTTCATAGGTATTCAGCAAATACTTTTATTTATAATTTAAAAAAAAAATTTAACAGGCAGTTTCCAAATATTGATTTTTAAATTTTTTTTATGCTTTTAAAAATACAAAAAAATATTTTTCAAAAATATTGGTACGCAGTACAAATTGAGCTACCTACACCTATATATGCGTGATATTTCGAAAGAATCCGTTGAGTCGTTTTCGTGATAGTCAAAAGCAAAAAAAAAAAAACGGTTCTATGGAAAGTACCGTTCTTAGACATTTTTAAAACTTTTTTTCAGCCATATGATCGGTCGTACCTAAAAAGCTACACTGATTTTTTTAAATCAAAATCGTTAAAGCCGTTTTCGAGCAAAATAAAAATTTCAATTTCCCCTCTATACAATACCAAAAACTCTATATACTAAGTTTGAAGTAATTCTGCCCACCCGTTTGGGCTGTATACATACATACAGACTGAAAAAAATTTTAGACCAACTATTTTCGTTGATTGTTTTTTCAAAACTTTGCATCAAAAACAAATGCATAACTTGCCTTATAGTACCTATAATCGCAAGTAAAAAACTTTTTGATTATTAATGTCGATATCATTGTATTTAAAATTAAATATTTCTTAACACCACTTGGGTTTTAAGTTAAAAATGTTTTTCCTGTCAATTTTTAAATATTGCAAATATATTTTTTAAATTGTAAATCATTTAATCAGTATGAAGCTAAGATTTGTCTAACCGAGCGAAGCCGGGTGGGTCAGCTAGTTTTAAAATACAATTTATCAATCTAATTCTACACTATATATTATTGACTGATGAACAACAAGCTAAAAGTTAGTGAAACTTCTCCCAATTCATTACGTCTACTTCGAAAAAAGAAATAAAATGCACGACTGGGTCGCACGAACTTGCTCTTCTGCTAAGTAATTGCTTAGTGGCTGCATAAAAAAAATTAAAAATAATTTCGAAAATTCTTTTATTTTTTTGATTATTTGAAGAGTTTTCCAAATAACTACTAAATAAATTTTTTTAAACAAATCCGTTCAGCCTCTAGAAGCGCGAACAGACAGACAGACAGACAGACAGACGGACGGAATTTCCAGAGCCACTTTTTTCGACTTCTTCCATCACCGTTATGTGATGTGTGATTGTTATCTCAAATTTATTTTTTGCACGAATCCATAACATGCCTTATAGTACCTATAATCGCAATTAGTCGGTTCCATGTCCATCCAGCAATTATGCCAAATGTTCGACTCAAAACTCAAGGACTGCAAGGGCTGCGCTGGGAGATAAGTGAGGTTAAGGCCGAAAACGTTAAACTTAAAAAGCCACTGCTTGTCTTAGACACCTTGCAGAACGAAATCAACCAAATTAAAACCACTGACCACTGTGAATGCGGCAAACTTATTTTCCGGTTGAAAAAATTGCCGAACGATCCTGTTATATTTGCAAGACTTTATCAGAGTCACAGGATATAAATACTACACAGGGAAAACTGGAAATAAGCTCAGTAAATGGCACATTGGCAGAATTTAGGAACAAAAATAGTGCATTTAGAGTTCTAAGGAATGCAAAAAACCTAAAAGGAACCGGCATATCTGTAAGTCGGTATTACCCTTCAACAATCCGTAAGAAACGTAGCAAACTGTTACAACTGCGAAAACTTATCCAGATCAACCAACCTCGGATGAAAGTTTCACTGCGAGACGACAAACTCAGGATTAACAACATAATCGTTGAATGGACTGATCATCAAGGTTTTGTGATAAACCAAGCCCATGGTTTTAAAAAATTAATTGAAGAAAACAATCTGGAAAAAAATTATTTCGAACAAGTTTGTTTACAAATCCACCAAAACTCAGAACAAGAGAGAGATGTCAGAACAAACGTCAATCAGCAAGAAACGTCAGCCGGCCAGGGAACATCATCAGGTGGAAACACAATGAAAACAGGTGGTTGGGACTCAGGGGTAAACACTACAGCCCATTTAAACGCAAATAATAATTATACAAATTAGGTAGATGCCGTCTGCCAGAATATAAATTTAGTTAACATTAGAATATTAAGCTACAATATAGCAGGTTTAAATAATAAGATAAATAGTTTGGATTTTCTAAATTTTACTGATGGGCTATAAACCAAATATAAAAGGGGTTGAATACGTTTTTAAGAACATTGAAGACTTTATTTATCTCGAAATTGAATCCAACTAACATATTTTATCAGTGGTTCCTGTATATATTTAAACTGCACTAGCTGGCATAGACATTTTAATATGCTTGAAGCTAAATTGTATATTACCGATCTTAAAAACATCATGCTTATTGGCGACTTCAACGCAAGAACTGCATGAAACGAGAGCGAATTTAAATCTCCGGACTTGAACCTCCGTCGTTCAAGAGACGATATTCTAATCAGAGAAGGAAGAAAAGTTATTGACCTTTGCAATTCGTTCGTATTAAGTATTTGCAATGGTAGTACCTACACAGGGAGACGCTGATGGAGACTACACCTTCATCGGTCCTCAGGGCAACTCAGTAATTGATGATGCTATGGTGAATGGGGATTGGTGCATGCTTATGGATAATTTCGAAGTTCTGTTGCAGATTCACTCCGATCATCTCCCTATCCAAATAATGTCGATTGAGGTGCCAATGACTCTACAGCACGATGTTTTGTTACCACAACACTTACTAAATACAAATGGAAACAATCGATCGCAAATATTTATGCCACAACTTTATAAAACAACATCTCCCGACAGCTAGTACCTTCCTTCACACATCTTAGTCTCTCCAAACTTGATGACACCATTGCAACTTTAATACCAACTACTTGCAAGATTAAAAATTTTAGCACTACTACTCCTCGTGAGAAATGGTTTGAAAGAGACTGCTCTGAGGCTAGGAAAAAATCATTTGCTTGGTTAAGGCTTGTAAGGAAGTACCTTCAAAGTCTATTCCTCAAGCTTGAATATTTATCTTCCAACAAAATTTTAAAATCCTTGTTTAAAACAAAGCGTCAATATTACTTCGAAAACATTGCACAGGATCTTTCAAGTTGCATTAATGCTTCTCAATTTTTGACAAAAGTGCGTCTTATAAACAACGGTATAAAACTACAGCAACCCACTCTACCGCCTGATCTAAAAGATTTAAGGGAACATTTTGAAAATTTCACAAAGGACAAGTTTTCTACAACTTTTCAATTTGCTATCCCTTTCCAAATACACGAGCATGGCAGACATTTTCATTAAAGCCAAAAAGAAGTTTTACGCTTCCTTTATAGATTTCAAAGCAGCCTTCGACACCATCGACATGATTATGCTATACATCAAAGGTGTTTCAACGAAATTTGGACGTATTTTGGAAGCATTGTATGACTCCACAACTTCGGTGCTCGCATTCAACAATCATCATACGCGATGGTAATTGGTGTAAGACAGGGATGAAACTTAAGCCCCCTTTTGTTGGCCCTTTTCATAGACGTCATTGAGGACGTTTTAAAGGGTGGAGCAAGAATCACTGCAAATCTGCTATAGTGAAATTCTTGAAATTTGCGGATGACATCGCGATATTTGCTGAAACGCCTGGAAGCCTCCAATTAATGATTAACAGAATAGCTGAGTATTGCCACAAATGGAGGCTTCTGTTAAACCTCAGAAAATCGAAGGTTGTGATATTTCGTAACGGTGTTGGCCGAAATTGTCGCAATGAAAGGTGGAGATTTGACGATAACGAAGATGAAGTAGTACGTGACTATGATTACCTAGGAGTCAAAATATCGAGAAATCTTAATCTGATAAACCATTTGGCAGAGAAACTTGCTAATTCAAAAAACGCTCTTAATGTAACTTGAAGGTCGATTATGCATAATAAGGACGTCAATTTCAACTCCAAGTTTCGAGTTTTTGAAACATCAGCCAAGACGGTTATGTGCTACTCCGCACAGGTATAGGGTCACATCGAATTCGACGAGGTAGATCCTCTTCTGCGATATTTTCTAAAAAGAATACTGAGACTTCCAAGCAGTACTGCATAACATATTCTAATGCTCGAGCCTGATTTGCGTCTGGTATTCATTTTAACACTGAAAATGCAGGTGAACTACATATTGAAACGTTAAATATGGACGATAACAGGCTGTCAAGAAAATTAACTGTGGTTATTTTTAGAAAGAAATTATCTTGTTATTATTTTCATTATTATTTTATTTCAAAATCGCTTACAAGGTAGAAGGTAGGACATAAGTCTTATAAATTATTGAAAGCCATTATTATTTGAGTAATAGAATTATATAAATTGTATAGCATAAATTCTATTAACATTATTTGTATATACATATATATATTCCAGGCAGACGACAAAGCCATGCAATTATGATTTATTTAAAAAAAAATTATTGTTACATGAGAGAAGAATTAATAAATCAGCATATATGTATCTATCTATCTATCTATAAAAAAAGAAAACAAAAATAGTAGAAAAGATAGAGTAAGAAATTTGAGTTAAGTTAACTATCAATTCTATTTACATAAGTTGAATAAAAAAAATAGAGAAAAAGAAAATATGAAAAAGATAAATCAAAGATTTGCCGAATAATATTAAAAAGTGAAAATTTAAATCTTCTTACACTTCTTATACTCCTAATAGCAATGGACAGGGAGTTCCAAAGCCGAACAATATGCACAAATTATTGACGTTCTGCAATAAGATAGTTGTATCGTTGTAGTATGAGAGCAAGAGATCTAGTAGAGTGATTAAAATTCAGTTCGCCGTGTAAATAATAAGGCGATTGGTTTCAATGGCTTCATGCAGATAGCTAAGTGAGCGGAAGTTCAATAAATTGTTTAAGCTACAACCGGGAATACCAACAGCAAAAGAGGACATATGGTCATAACGTCATAAGGAATAGCTTTGTCTTCAACGACAAAATTAACTTTCAGGACTCTGCAGAAAACCCAAAGAAGTTTCGCAATTTCTTACATAAAATTGAATGGTTTACAGTGTCACACGCTTTTGAAAAGTCTAAGCGCATCAGGAGTGTAATGTAGTCTTTATCTATTGCCGATGTTATTTCTTCGGTAACTAAAATTAAGGCGGATTTGCAGCAGCGCTTTGGTCGAAAGCCAGACTGGAAAGAGGTTAATAAGTTGTTGTTTGATACATACTGTTGTATTTGCTTGAGAATGGTTTTTTCACAAAAACTTTTGAAAGAAACGGTAGAATGGCGATTGGCCGAAAGTCCTTTTAGACACCCGCATGCTTTTTAGGGACGGAAATAATGTTGGCCTTTTTCAATTCGGAAAGAAACTCAGATGTGGTTAATATGCTATTAAACATGTGATTTATACAGCGCAGTATATAGGGAAGACGCAGTTTTACAAACTTTGGTTCCATTATGTCGAGTGCAGTAGCATTTGATCTTATTGATATTATTGCCTTAACTATGTCTTGCTCTCGTATTAATAAGAAGTTGAAGGAGCTCTTAGCACCGGGTGATTCCTCTCCTACAGGAGAGTCAGTAGGTGTAACACTATGCAACGACTGATGTGGTGTGGAGGTAAACTTAATGTTGAGAGCATCACGATCGATTTCACCAGCTAACCTCTTAGACTGTTTCCCAATACCTATTTCCCGTAGGTTTTTCCATAACTTCTTACCCGAAATAAATGGACCAAGTTTGTGTTCGTAGTACTTTCTTTTAGCTGTTCTAACCATTTCGAGGACTTGATGACAATGGTACAGTGGATGAAGTGCTTGGTTGCTAACCTAAGAGTTGTGGGTTCGAGCCCCAGCCTGGGCAGCAACTTTTCAAATATTCCCCCAGCTTCAACTGGACGCGACCCGTAGGATTTTCATGAGATAAATATCACCTATTTCTCAATCCATTGTACCAACAAAAAATCTTTCCTATCTTTCTATTCCTTATAACTATTGCCGTGCAGTTTGCATTCAAAAGACCTTGGGTCTTACAGGCATATAGTTAAAATTATTATTATTATTATTACGAAGTCTGCAATACAATTTATGGAAGTACTCCAGTTTGTAACGTCTCTATTGACTGTGAGCGGCATCTCGTCGAAACATCAAGGCAGAGATGTAGCCATTCAGCCAAGGTGGAACCGAGTGCTTAATCAGATGCGTTTTTAAAGGAACATGAACATCAAAAAGTTGATTGACGTTTTGCTGTAAACTTTTTACAACTTTTTACCACACAGAATAATGAACGCCCAGAAATCTGCAGTCTGTGTAATGAAGGAGAAAGAGAAAACACTCACCACTTCTTTTGCAGATGCCCTATCTTAATGGAAACCCGGAGGAGCGTTTTCGGGAATAGTTTACTCGGTGAAGATGAGATTTTTAGTATTCTCAACGGTGCTGATGGGAAAACTTTGTTTAAGTTTGTAAAGCTCTCGATTTCCTACAGAAAACAAATTATTGGAGAACTTTTGTTTAAATTGATTTCATACATTAACACTTAAAAGCTCACAATTGTCAACTGGCAGAGTCGGTTTGGGCCATGCTAGCACTCAAAAATGTTAGTATATTACTATGAATTCTGTAAAACTTAAAGAAAAATAAAACATTTATTAATCTAATCGAAATCCTCCCATTCCTTCTGATGTAGCACTTACTAATTCTGGAAGTTATATCCAAATTTCTACAGATGGGGTCTCGCTTCTACTTACTGATGCTCAAGCTCCCCCGTACTAAGTATGTGATGCTGCTCTCATGTAAGCATACAGTTCTCATCATGATTCTTTTGACTGCCCTTGCAAGGATTTCATCTCGAGTAACGAAAGCGTTGACTTTGGTCATACTGATGCTTCCAATGTCACTATCGCTTTCAATGAGCTGAAGGATTTCAATGTGTCTTCTCTTTTGAAATGTGGCTTTAGTTATAATAATGCATTCGTTGAAAACGCTGCCACCACTGAAGAATATAACATGAATATTGCCGCTCCTACCAACGCACCGCTTGAGGGAACATCTTTTTCTGCATTTTTTAATGAATCAAACCAATGTTTTCCTATGGGTATTTTGAAGAATAAGGAGATGTAACTTTCTTTCTTATTGAAAAAGGCTATGATGCTGATATCAGTGATTTACCTTTATAAAATGATTTTAATTTATAAAATTATGTACAAAGGATGAAGTGCTTGGTTGCTAACCTAAGAGTTTCAACTGGATGCCATTTTATGAGATTAGTAATTACCCAACTTTCAATTCCATGTGCCAGCAAAACCCTTGCACTGTGTTGATTCAAGATAAGAGTAATAATTACCCCTTGAGTGTGAGTGCTGGTTTTAAAATGACTCAGAAAATTTAAGAATAACAGCAATTAGAGATGTGTTCACGCGTTTAATGATTCAGTTCAGAATAATAATTTTAACATCCATTATAAGTCATTATTAATGAATCACATGGCCAGTAAAAGTATCATTTTAATCGGGGATTTCAATGCGAGAATAAGTAATATGCAAATACACACCGCACAACATCTAAACAATAGTCTTATCTCAACAACCAACCGAGTGTCCAAAGATGATATCTACAATCAAAATGGTTTAGATCTTTTGGAAATGCTGCAAATGTATGAAAGTATAGTTTTAAATGGTTGCACTTATGGAGATACAGAGGGCCACTACACTTTTGTTGGAGGACAAGGGAAATCTGTTATCGACTATTGCATAGCAAATAACGATTGGTTGAACTTGGTTTCAAAATTAGTAGTTGAGTATAAAACCTATTCAGATCATATGCCTCTCGTATTCGAATGGAACAGCGAAAATACATTTCAACATCAAAACCTAAAGCTACTACCGAGACTTAAATGGAAGAATGAAATTTTGAATACCTACCAAAATAATCTAGATATACATATCCATGAGCACTTATCAGCTAATGAATCTATTGAGTTGTTTTCAAAAGAATTAATATCGTGTATAAGATATTCTTCACCAGCTCAACCGTCTGGTTGTAGTACAAAGTTCAAAAATAAGTGATTTGATAAAGAATGTATGAATGCCCGAAAAAAATCATTTGCTCTTTTACAAGCACTACGAAACTGCTATACAGAAGAACTAAGAAAGTGGTATGTTGACTCAAATTCCAAGTACAAGCAATTATGTCGCACAAAAAAAGCTGAATTTGAAAATATTCAAGCTAGTTCGTTAAGTTTGGCCAGTAATTCAAAAGACTTCTGGAATTTAGCTAAAGAAATAAATGGATCCCACTTTGTAATCGGTACTCATATCTCTGCAGAGCATCTTTCATACCACTTCAAAAACATGCTCTCCAGTAAGTCTGATTTGTCATTTGCTTATGCAGAACCATTGGTAATAGAAGAAATTTTGGACTCTGAAGTAGGCGAAAATGAAATAAAAATCGTACTCCAAAAAGCGAAAGATGGAAAAGCACCAGGCGAAGACGGAGTTCCATATGAGTACTTCAAAAATGCAACACCAGCTTTCATTAATAAGCTAAAGCAGCTTTTTAACAAAATCCTTACAACCGGCTTTATTCCATCTTCATTCAAAAAGTCTGTAATTTTCCCTATACATAAGAAAGGTGATACAAACAACGCCGAGAATTACCGGGGAATATCATTTATGAACGTTATGGCCAAAATATTTTGCGGTGTTCTAGTGAACAGAATAGAAAAGTGGGTTGATAATAACAACATTTTAACTGACTTACAAGCAGGTTTTAGAAAAAACTATTGTACTGTGGATCAGATATTTGTTTTAACGTCAATTGTCAAAGCATTCCAAGCCAGAAACAAGAAGACTTACGCCTTTTTTGTTGATTTTAAGGCAGCTTTCGACCTTGTAAATAGAAATGCACTTGTGTACAAACTCTCTCAACTTGGAATCTCCACAAAACTTTTAAATGTATTAAGGAATATGTATACTGGTACAGAAGCAGCGGTGTGGGATGGATCTATGTTCTCACAATGGTTTGATACTAACTCTGGTGTTAAACAAGGATGCCCTCTGAGTGCTTTGTTGTTTGCATTGTTTATTAACGATATTGGCAAATATCTTCCTGGTGGGATTCGGATAGCTGACACTACAGTCAATGTTCTTCTGTATGCAGACGATCTGGTGATTCTCTCAGAGTCACCAGAAAACTTGCAGCTTATGATAAATCGATTGTCAACATACTGCAACACATGGGGGCTTACAATAAATGCCGAAAAATCCAAAATCATGGTATTCACAAGATCTTCTCAGAGTTTGGTTAGAGAAAGATGGACCTTCAATGATCATCTTCTTGAGGTCACTAAAGAATATAACTATTTAGGCGTCAAGTTGAACAAAACGATGGATTTCAAAAACCACCTAATTGAAAAATCGAAGTCTTCACAAAGCTTGCTGAATATGACATGGAGGAATATTTTCGCAAACCAAAATGTATTGTTGTCAGCTAAATACAAAATATTCGAATGTGTCGTCAAAACATCTCTCTGCTATGCGGCACAAAATTGGGGAGCGGATGAATTTGAAATCGTAGAAAAGCTCCAAAGAAATTTCATAAAAAAACTTTTTAATCTACCAAATGGAACACCCAACTACGCAATTTATTTGGAAACAGGAATTGCTAAACTTTTTACTTACACCCTTAAGCTGCAGGCAGACTACGTCTATAAAGTTGCTTCACATTCTGATGATCGTTTGACTAGGAAAATGCTCCTTTATGAAATGAGGAATAAGGACTGGTGGATTGTAAAGTGGAAAAATATTGGTGATGCCTGCGGAGAAGTTATCCAATTTGATCTTAATAACTTAGTTCAATTAAAGAAACAGCTTTACAACGTAATTCAAAAATACGAGGACTTTGTTCGAGAAAAATTAGTAGTAGAAGCTAAGCAGTCTGAGAGCAGAATAATTTACTCACAACTCAATCATAACCTTATGAGCAATAATTACTTTCAAGACGCATTCAGTTATAAAGAAATATCGCTAATATTCAAATCCAGATGTGAACTATTAACCTTAAATGGCAGTCCATACAACGGAAACTTCCAGCAATTCTGTACCCTCTGCAACATTAAAGCAAAAGAAGATTGCTTCCATCTTATAAGCATTTGTCCAGTATTAAAACACCAAAGACTAAATTTCTTCGGAAAAAACAGCTTTACAATGCAAGAAACAATAGATTTATTAAATGGCTTAGATTGGAAATTATTATACGGTTTTTTTAAATTCAATTTATAAATATCGCAATCTTTTAATAACTGAATTTATTTAAATCAATTCATTTAAATTGTATTACAAAAATTAAACGTTTTATAACTTTGTCAACTGAGCTGACGGCTATGTCAAAGCTTTAAAATTCGTTATGTTTATTCAAATTGTAATGAAATATTGTTAAATAAATGAATTACTTACTTACTTACTTACTTAAGTCATTAGTTAAAGTTGGATAAGAAAATACAACATTGGCCAGAACTGGCAGGCTGTTGGTTCTGGCATAAAGCAAGCCGACAAAGTTAAACTCCTTCCACTGACGCAGCCAGATTGTGTTCACCGGATGGACAACAATCAACAATCAAACTTGTAACTTGTGCTTAAGAGAGAATCACCAGGCAAAAATTACCTACCAATATATCCCAAAACCAATATGTTCAATTAGGGAATCATGATATTGTATGATTTTAGAGGAATATGCACCAAGATTAAAGTTTTGGATTTTTTCCTTGTACATTCAAACAGTCAGAAATACATACCGACGGACAGAATGTCCAGATCAACATATTCGGATAATCATATAAAATTGTTATTGATTTGCTTTTTACTTGAGCGAGCCCTAACTTTTGCCTATTGCAAGTAAACAAATTAATCTTAAAAACAGAAATATATTGGTCCACACGAATTTATATGCGAAAACATTACCTACATATATGGCAAAACATTACCTATGTTCAAGTGTATTTTTTTTTTTTTAGGATTCTTTTTCCAAAAACGCTTAGGAGCACTCCATCGTCAGCAAATTGTAACAATTAATTATCCAAATTATGATTATAAGGAATCTAATTTACGAAGATGAAACTTACAATTTACCACTATAGTAACCTCAAATTGTCCTCTTCTACCCATAGGTAAGGGCAAGGACGCTGGACATAGGTAGTAAAGAAAAACTTGTATAAACGGCGAAATGGTGACTTTTAAATAAATTAGAGATACAGTTCGGCTTTAGTTTGAGAAAAGTTTTTGAAATTAATCTAAGTATTAAAAGCAAACATAACGAGAACAAGAATGAAAACTTGTTTTTTATTGCTCCTATCCTAAGGACAAGTATTTGATTCGTGTCCAGCAAATTTAAAGCTTTTGATTAGACCTAACATGACTAATAGGTAAGCCCAAAAAGTTGTTCTCGTCATGCCTTCCTTTAGTCAAACTGTCTGTGCGTATGTGTCATGATCACTTTTTGTTATTAAGTAACTGGTATCTCGCATATAACGGTTTTAGTTTTTACGAACCTCCTCGAAAATGGCTCCAACGCATTGTATTAAACTAAGTACATCACTCTTTAATAACACTTCTACAAAACTGCAAATGTAGTTTTTGAAACGGAAGAATTTTTTTAAAAATCACCATATTTTAAAAGAGGTTAACGGATTTTCTCCAAGCTTTGCACACAGCATTTTGTTTGTTTTTGATAATTTCTTAAAGAAAATGTGTGACAGTGGTATTGGCGATTGAGATATTCCATATTTTTTTTGAGTATGCTTACATTTAGCAGTTAAAGTTCTTATCAGAAAATAAAAAAATTAAAAATGTTTAATAAACCGTTTTTGAAACAAGAAAAATAAAAGAAAAGGTAACTTTTTTAACGCAAACAAAAAATTGTATTTAAAAAAACTAAGAATTAATATTATTTCGTTTGTAGAAGAGCTTTCACATTATTTTTTATGTAAATCCGTTAAGTGGTTTACGAGAGCATCTACTTTGAAAAAAAACCGTCGTATGGGAGGTAGTTACCGTTATAAGACTTTTCCTGAAAAACCTATTTCAAAAATTTGGAAAAAAAAATGTCATCAAAAAGACGTCATATTAATACTGTGTACCAAGTTTGAAGCAAATCGTTTCAGTCGCACCGAAAATCTGGAATTCCAGACAGAAAGCTCAGACACAGGTTTTTTAGAAAAAAAAATAGAAATTATTGCACGGACTACACACAGCCCTATTCCAGTATACAGAGACAAGATAAACGATTCAACTTCTAAAGGCAAGCAAATCAGCTGGAATTGAATATTAACCTGCGGAATTCCTAAAAGTAGACAAAACCCTGAAGCAGATTACAGTATTTCGACCAAACTAGTACAGGCTGTGCTCCTGGCCTACTTTATAAAAAAAACTAACTCACACTTTTTAAGTGATAAATAAACTCTCAATTGATTTTTTTCCTGCTAATTTTTCTCAAAATCTCAAGCCCATGACTCATTATGGTCAATCTGTATAAAATTTCATATCCGATAGACAGACGGCATACATTCTATGAGCGTATAAAATGCTAAATTGTTGTTAATATTGATTTTGAAAAATAAAGAATGAAATTACAACACAAGCATATTTGACGTAATTATATCAACATAATAATGAATAAAATATAATACCTAATAGATTAACATATCTCATATTAAAACAATATTGTTTCGAAGTTCATATTTTCTATCTTAAAGAATGTAGAAACAAAAGAATGCATTTGAAAAGTGTACATATTAACTCACCTAAATTTACTTTCAATGCGTAATCATAGTATAATATTGGATCTTTAATTAAAAAACATACCCAACATATGTTTTGTAAATTTCAAGTATAAGAGTGAAAATGACCTGGATAATAAAAAGAAGTAATGAACAAACACAACGAAATCAGTATCAGCAGTGTTGTTCACAGGTGCAGATCTAGAATTTTGTTCTGAGTGTGTAAGAAAATCGAATTTAATAAAATTAATTTCTTTGTTGTTTGAAATTGAAGCTGAAATAAGAAGTTATTTTAGATAATTTTGTTTGTAATCAATACACTTACTGTGAAAATTTTGGCTTAATCGATTGGTAAGCACACCCACAACCAGGTTTAAATTTTGGCCAATACCTATATAAGGATAAACTTATTTTTGCTTTTATTTTATACATCTTATATTTTGCTTGAAAAGTTAATTTAACTGCCTGATTTAATATTAAAAAAGCATGCCAAAAAAATCAGTTTTAGACAATATAGTGGATCCTTCTCTCGGTTTAACATATTATACAATATATTATTATCCAAATCATATACAAAAATCAAGTAATGGCATGGTGATGGTAAAACTTCAAGTCTAAAAATTGTAATTTAGGTGCTAATACAAGTGAAGCTTAAAAGTACCTATAAGGAAAAACATTTATTTACAATACCTAAAGAAAATTTTTCAATATATATGACTTTTATGGGTACTCTAAGAAATAAAGTGCACGACTAGGTCGCCATTGCTCTTATGTGCGACAGTGTTTTTTTTTTTGAAAAAATCAAATAAAATTCTATTTATCACTTAAAAAACAATAGTTAAAACGTTATTTGGAAAAAGTGATTAACAGTAAATGTTGGATTGTTAAGAAAAAAAAAATTTAAAAATCGTTCGACCACTTCGAAAAAAAAGTTTTTTTTTAACTTTTCGTAAACAGATTCTAATTTTTACTTGTTCTAAAAGGGCAAATATTGGTTTCGTGCAGAAAAAAAATTAAAGTTTTAATCAAACATGACATTACGATAATAGAGAAACCCAAAAAAGTGTTTTTCGAGATACCGTCCGTCGGTCTATCTGTGCGGATGTGCGCTGTTCACGTCATGCTACAGCCTTAACGGCTTTACGGATTTTCTTCAAACTTGATATAAAGTAGTTTGAAGAAAAACGTTGTCGAGGTTTTTTCATTTCGATTTAGCCCGGCTCAAACTGGTACCTTTCAAGAAACGGTTTTTTTCATTTGAATTTGTTCGAAAACAGCTCAAACGATTTTGATTAAACTCAGAATTTAGCTTACCTAAAATATATCTAACAAAACTGCGTTTTTTGTTTTTTGGCTAAATCGTCGTAAAACGAAAATTAGGTTTAAACGGCTTTTTTCAAATGGCCATAAGTTCGGAACGGATTGATTGAATTGACTTACCTAAACTTCGTTTGGCATAGTTCTTAATAAGTTTCTATAGGATGACATTGCAAATTTTTTTGTGAAGCCTTTCTAAATGGTGGCTCCTATACAACGAGCCGTTGAGTTTTAGCCAACTTTTTTTTTGGTTTTTTCTAATGTGCTCGAAGATGGCTCCAACGGTTTTAATTAAACTTTTTTTGTAATATTCTTTTAGTGCTCTTAAGAGAACTGCGTTTTTATTTTTTAGCAATAAATGCAAATAACGGAGATCTGGTCTTAAGGTCTTTTTTCAAATGGACATAAGTTGTCAACGGTTGTATCGAATTCGATCAAACTTTGTTTGGTATAGTTCCTTACATCTCTCTATGAGATGGCATGGCATTTTTTACAGATACTCTTTTTTAAATGGTGGCTCCCATACAAAAAGCCACTAGGTTTTTGCCAAATTATGTATAGTTTTTTCTAATTTACTCAAAAATCCGAAAACTTGGAAACTTTTGTTTTTAATTTACGGCACATTGCAGCACATCCGGAACAGATTGAAGCACATTCCTTATTAAAATTTAAAAATAAGTATCTGGGCTAACTTCACTCCAAAAAATTCCACCCGCTATACAAATTACTGGGCTAACTTCACACACATCATCCTAGGTTTGTATAGGTATCAACTCTTAATTTTCATCTCTCAGTACGAATTTATCAAGACAGAAATATTAATGTTCTCTTAATAAAGTGCGTTTTAATACAAAATTGTGAATTAAATAATAAGTTTTGGAAGTAAAATGTGTAATCTCTAACTTTGTATATACCGAATCTTTATTCAAATTCCATTACGCAAATATCCAAACAAATATTGTCTTCCATAGGTACGGTTAAACCTATACCAAGAGCGCTTTTAGCTAATACATTGAGACATTTGTGAATCTTTTTTTGCTCCCACTTTTTGAGAGGCTTAGTAGACACCTAGAGCTAGTAGCAAGTGTACTCTGTTGTTTTAAAAATTAAGGTGTGGTTTTGAAATTATTGGTATTAAATATTGATCTTAATATCATTTCTCGCACTATAGGACGAATATTATCAATATGCCAGTGCGTAACGTAGACAACTTACAATATCCTTCCTCTTCGTCAGAGGTTTTGTCATCATCTACATCAACGTCGTCGTCATTTTCGTCGTCACGTGAGATTGATCTGATTATACCTGTGGGAAATCGTAATGAAGTAGTCTTGGAGGAGAATGCGAATGCCGTTGCATTAATCGACCCACTTTCGCCAAGATTTGATCACGAAGAACCACCTCCAACGTACGAGGAAGCAATGATGGCAATCGAAATGGAAGTTTTTAATGAAATACCGAGAATCTATGAATCCGAGCCCTCTACTTCATCGATGGAAATGGAATTCAGACCATCAAGTTATCACAACAATGGATGCATTGAATGTGGACGCTTTCAATTGCTCTATTTTGCAACTTTGGCAGTCCTTATAATCGTCTGCATAATTTTGGTGTCAGCAATGAAATTGAAACTAAAATAATATACAAGATGTACATAGCTATTTGATTTCTTTTTTAAAGAACAAAATATTTTTATTCTACCCTTACGCTGCGCTGTTGTTTTTGTTGCAGTGATGTTTTATTTTCGATAAAAATATATGTATTCAAAACAGCAATTATTATGATATTGTGCAAAATTTGTGTAAACATTAAAAAATATAAAACAGATTCGCTTGATGTATTATTATTATTTATTAAATGCATTGAAAGGCAACCTCAATTGGATAACAGTGAAACTAGATATGGGGTTATGAGCTTAAATAAAAATATATAGAATAAACAGAATTCTCTGTTAATATTAATTATCTCTGGCTTCCCTTCCTCTCACGCATACGGGATACGGCAGCAGTAGGCAGGCTCCTCCTCCCTCACTTAAGTATCACGGCGCATTTCATAATCAATAAAAGATTTTGTCAATTAATAACCTTTCCTCACATGATCATATTAATATACATAAAGTTTAAAAGTTTAAGTAGTAACCAAAGCTTTTCTCAACTTAAAAAATTTCAATATTAAATAGTTCAACTTATATTAGTTTAAGTTATCACTTCTGTCGAGCGACCCGGGCCGCACACGTTATTTTTTAGAGTAAAGATGTTTTGTTGGTAACAAAAAGCGAATATATGTAGTGTCGCTTATTATAATAGTGGTGTAACTCCATTTTTTTCAAATATGAATTTCTTTGCATCATCGGATCACTTTTTCAAATACCTTTCAGTACAATAGTGAATCAACTCCAAATATCCAGTAAATTTTACATAATAGGACATTTTCGTTTTTAAAGGGACATTTAAGGCACTATATTCATTATAATAGTGAAGTAAGTCCCAAGTCAGTTTAATAGTGAAGTAAATCCGGACTTGATTCGCTTTTACTGTTACAAATGTGTTCGAAGTTCGAACACATACAAACAGCGATAGCGCCTAGCAATAAAAACAATGGAAGAACTCAGAATAAATAAATTATAATATTCCGTGAAAACATTAATCTGTTTAAAGGGAAATTTTATAAACATTTACATTCTTGAAAACCCGAAAAAACAATTTTTATTTCACATAGTTATACAGGAAATTCCAAATTATTCATACAGTCAGCCTTTTTGGAAGAGTCGTAAAATTGGCATAAACAATCATCCTCAAAATGGAGCAATCATATTTTCATTCATAACCAAACCAGGACCCTCTTTTTCATTCAGGTATAGGGAAAATAATTTAAGTCTTAACCGCAGGTCGATAAACATAAAATAAGCAAATAAATCATTTGGTACACAACACATTTGGTAGGTGTTTATTACGCCTACCTACTGTCTGCCTGTGTGCAATACTTTCATTAGTTATTCATAGTTACAATACAATCCCTTACATGTTCCTCAGTATAACTTAGTTTGTCTTTTTCCAATATATAAACACTAACTTATGCTTGATCAATCAATTCACGTTTTTATCTCAGAGTGAACACAAGTGCATATACGTTAGAAAATATATTAGCTGTTTTGACAAGTGGAATCAAGTTTTATTGGTGGAAAAGTTTATAGAATGGAATCAGAGGACTTTAGTAATTCCAGTTCAGAGTTTCTTCCTTCGTTAGAAGAAAGTTCTTCTGAATTAAGTAATTTATACAAATTTTATTTTTGAAGTATTGAATTGTGTAAAACAATAGTTTGTTTAGAAACAGATTCCAGCAATAATGCCTATTTGTACGCTTCAGTGCAAAAACAAATAGTCAACCGAAAACGCCAAAAAGACCGGTCACGTCCAGGAAAAGACGTGTCATTTAAGTACTTCTTAAAATCTTGCAACAACACACAAGCAGTTTGCAAGAAGTATTTTATGAAGACGTTTCAAGTCAGCGATGGAAGACTATATCGATATGCCTTTCTAAAGATGACGTTTCTCAGTCCAAGGATAAGCGAGGAACAACTAGTTCACGACAGTTGGATGATTCGTATATTGTTGCCCATATTCAAAGTTTTCCTGCCTCTCAAAGCCATTACACCCTAATCAACATTCAACAGGCCCAACTCTATCCTTCAAGAAGACCTGTCACTACCGCAAAGAAGAGGGATGTGCTTGATCTTCTACCCTAGATTCCACCAGTTCATCCCCAATATTATAAAAACCTTCCCTTGGAAATGGCGACTCATGCAAGCATACATAATGACGATGAGCGTTCATCTGATGACGAAATCATGTATGCTTGAAGCTCCAAATTTCACTCTAAGAGTGAAGTAACTCTAAATAAATTGTTTTAACTTAATTTATTTATTTAGTTTCATTTGTATTTCCTCTGTTACGATTTTTAAATAGTTTGACCTTTTAACAAAAATAAAAAAAATATTAACTAAACGAAAATTCTTATTGTGTTTTTTCTATACATATTTTTGCAAAAGGCTCATTATCTCGGAATGCAATTACATGGAGTTACACCACTATTATAATAAACGACATGTATAAACATTTGTGCAAAGGTGAGTGGGTGGGTGCAAGAAAGGTGGTAAATGTCCTTGGTTTACTTAAAGCTTTTTAGGCGGTATGTAGTCTTATATGGAGCTTTCAAAGGACTCTACATACTAAAAACAAAATAAAAGCAATAAGGATATCAGCAATATTTTGAAAATTATAGGAATCTCTTAGATGCTGAATTGTTTAAGTACATCGTTCTGATATTAGAAAGATGGAGTAGGGTGCATACATAAGTAAAGATCATCTAGTAATATATATTTTGAAATACTGACCAAAGTTTGTTAAGCTTTGCTCCTTAAAACATTTTGGCACCTGGCCTAGATTATTTTTCTAAAATATTGGTACTATTTTTAAAATAAAAAATAAGTAGGTTACCTGCGGGAGCAAAGACGGCTTTGCTATCAAAATGTACAAGTTTTCCACGCGCAGTTTCTTCGAACATATTTTGACATTACATTATAAAATATTCATTAAGCAGAAAATAGTTGCTTTATTAGAGAAAGTGGCGAATGAGATTTTGAAAAAAAGAAGAGAGCATGTATCTTATTTATATTACAAATGTATTTAATTTTGCTTAAATCACTCCGTAAAGTAGCACCAAAAATGTATTCACATATAAAGCTTGCGCTACAAAAAAGATACCTATTGTTTCTTACTGTTTAAGTCTATTCCTTAATAAAGAACATTGAACATTGAACAAACAAAAAATTAGAGGAAAAAGTCATATGGAATTTTATAAATCTTTTAAAATCACTAGTTGAAAAAATTTCCAGCAAAATGATTTGATTTCATTTTCAGTTTTGTAATTTAAGAAAAAAAAACTCACTGACTTTTTAAATTTTTTCAAAAACATCTATCCTAAATTTTTTTGAGTCTGTCAATTTCTGGACCTATGTACATATGTACGTTGTGTCATTTTGCAAAGAAGAACATTTTGGAAAAAATTGATGAAAGCGTTTTAAAAATATTCAAAACTCAAAAATGATTTGAGTTGAATAGAAAGGCTTCCATTTTAAGAAATATACATTGGTCTTATGGTATACCTTATATAAGACAACATGAAAAGGGACTGGAAGGTAAAAGGCTGTCATAGAAAGAAAACCTCAAAAACTGGAGTGGTATTGACGTCCTGTTCGTATTTTATAAGTTAATGGGAGCCACTATTTGAGAGGATAAAGTCCACGATTGTAAGATGACAAAATTAAGAATTTGCATCCTAACATTCTTTGTATGTGTTCTGTGTATCAGTCTCCGCTCTACCTCATGTTTGTAGATTGTGAATGCATCTGGATATATCTTATTGCTAAATGTGTCCCAAAGAAAATTGTCGCTGTTATTAAAGAGTCCAAATGGACACCTATACGACTATTTTGTTATGCCCAAAGGATTGAGACAGGGATTTGTCTTGTCACAGGAATTGTTCTTTTTGTAACTTGACTATGTGATGACTGCCACGGTAAGTACAAATAAAATACAGGGTATTTATCAAATGGAGACCATTTGATAAACTTCATCGCATTCGCATACACGGGCTTAAGACCCAAATAATACTCTCGGAACAAAATATACGCAACAAGATATTCTAAGGCAGGGAACCATAGAGGAGGCTAAGCTGTTTGGTTATCTGAACGAATCCGAATGTTAACAATATAATAAAGAAAGCCCGTGATACATTTGGAATTCTTTCTCTTGTGTGGAACTCCAGCAAAATAAACCTACGCACCAAGTTTAAACTTTTCGAACCCAAAGTTAAGTCTGCGATGTTATATGCGTCTGAAGCTTTCTTTCCTATGTTTCTATTCCTTCTATCTCCTCGCTCGCACATGTTAATTCTTCATTATAAAGGTATTAATATCGCTTTGAGTGCGAGTGCATTATATATATAAAAAAAAAACATTGAAATGTACTGCAAACATCTTCAGCAGATAGCAGGCCTTTGTTAACCGTTGTTTGTGATACATTCCAAAGATCGATCGTTGAACTTTGCAACAAGACCGAGCAGAAAAAGTTGGGTGGAAACATCATGCAACGGAATTAGAGTTGGATAAGCCATACATTACGAAAACCAAACGACAATATTGCGAAGCAATCTTTCAAATGGAAACGTATTGCAAGACCAAAAATAATTTGGATATCATCTGTAATAAGAAAAAGTTCGTTCTCAAGGAATTCAAAAATAGCCACAGCTTTGACATTCGTGGCGATCAAGTGAAAGCATGTTTTTGCTGACCTATGCTTCTGTAGGAGTTGTAGCTTCCCAGGACTTGCAGTTGGGCAGTTGTAAATGTATATAGAGACCAAGAAGCAGCACGTTTAAGTGTTATCACAATATTGAATATTATATCCTGACACAGCTTGGGCTTGTGCTTTTTCGTATGCTTAACGAAATCTTGTGCATTCAGCTACCATTATTCACACAAATGCCTGCACGTTTATACTTGTTTTATTTTGGCCTTGATGATAATGGCTACCAAAAACATGAAATGCTTACTTCTCGATTCCCAAGTATGTACCTCCTAAAAACAACTATAACTTTAAAACAACACTTTTTGTGCAATGTTGTAGGCTAAGCATTTTGTGTAACCAACAATCCATGGTTTCCGAACAGCACCTTATTGATCCTGTTGAAATAAAATATTTTAATTTAAAAATAACTAAAATTTTACTCAAGGCCGAAGCCAGAATGTTTACATTAAATTTATTTCTCATTCTTTAATATAAGGTTCATATATTTACAAAACTTTTTAATATTTTCTATATGAACATGTACATGTGAGTGGTTTTCTTAAAAACTACTTGAATGTTGATATAAGGCAAGCACATTTTTTATGTTTTAAACATTCGAATACACAGCCCTATTTAAATGAAATTGGCTCACAATGTATGCATGTACAGATTTTATTTTTCTTAAAGAGTAAGATAAAGCACAAACTACAACTAAATCACAGATTACAACTACTTTGACAAATTTTAGCTGTTTAAAATTATTTTTATTTGAAAAACGACAAATTTATTTATTAATTATTTACAGGACACTTTGGGGATCAACATTTTATGTAAAATTAATATGTCATGCCTTCTGAACACTCAGCATCATTTGTTTAAGAGCAAGCATTTTTAATTTTTATGTTGCGATACGATATAGTTGAATTGTCTGAAAAACCATTTGGTGAATACTTTGAATGATGTTGAGCACTCATGCAGTAAAAAATAGTTCTACAGTAATTATTTTGACAAATTTCAATTTTATAATTTTTCTTATGTCATTCAATGAACCATATTTAATCGTATCATATTATTATGTATAAAGATATTTTACAAAGTCTGCCTGTAAGACATTGAAAAGGATTCAAGTGTTTATGGATATATTCAGAAAATTAAACAAAATTACCCGACTAGTTTACAGCCATTATTAGTTTTTTTTTTTTTTTTTTAATAAAAAACGCGAACACAGAATCTTAAAATTTTTGAAGCGCAATATTAATTGAATAAAAAAAGGCTTACAAGATTGTATCATAGAAAACTTTGTTCCTTGACACGGATTGAATTATAGGAACCGTTGTTCTTAGAAATGAAATTAACAGAGCTTTTTTCAAAATATTAAAAACTTACACAAAATTAGTTTTTTTTTATTTTAAAGAGAATTTTCGTTTCCGTTTCGTGGTTTACGAAATAATCTGATTTTATAAAACACAGTTCTATAGAAGCTACCTTTATAAGACTTTTCCAGAAAAATCCATTAAAAGACAAATTTATTTTATAAAAACCATTCAAAAAGTTTCTTCAAAATTATATTTTTTTTAAATCATAATATGTTAGATTTTGAGATAGAATATCATATCCAAAAACCTCTCTGTAGAACGTCTTTACAAAATACTGTGCTTCTAGTTTGAAGCAAATTAGTATAGCCGTTTAGGCTGTATAGGTGTCAATACAGGCAGACAGGCGAATAGACAGACGGACAGACGAACAGACAAACAGACAAATAGACGAACAGACGAATAGACGAACAGACGAACAGACGAACAGATAAACAGACGAACAGACGAACAGACGGACAGACGAACAGACGGAAAGACGAAAGTATTCCTCAAAATTTAAATCTTATTTCGAAAATAGTTTTCCATAAACTAGCTATAAAATTTAAATTTAAATTTAAATAAATATACGTAATGATTATAAGTTCTTATCAATTAGTTTAACCTCGTTATAATATTGAACAAGTATATGTACCTACATTTTAATTTTGTTCAAAAATATAAAGATGCATATTTTTTTAAATGTAATTACCCACTGTTTTCAAATTGTATTTCAAATTCACTTGTATACAGAATTTTTAATTCTTATCTAATTATGGATAGTCATATTAGGTTGTGTTTTCAATAGAGCGGCCGTAATTAAATGACTCGCAATGTATATACAAAAATAATTATGATATTCTTAAAAATTAAGTTAAAATATAAATTGATACAAAACTTGTTCGGTACAACTTTTTTTTTAAGACGGGGTTTTCTTTTCGATGGTTCGATATTTTTTAAATCATATACCAGTCTAGAAAAACTTCTCATTGAAAAGAAAGAACGATACAACCCATCAGGTTTCTAAAAAGACATCGATATTTATTTCGAAAACTTTAATGAAAAGTCTAATAAACAGGGTGTCCCCTAATTCGAACGCAATATTTTAGAGCAGGATTCTTGGGTATATTTTAAAAGTTCAACAGTGAAGTCCTGTATCCAATTATTTTGATATCGTTTTTTGGGTATTTATGAAAAGGTTTACTCTGGTGTACCCTGACCCATGTTAACGGTAGTTGCGTTTAAATAAATTTAATATCTTGTCTCAATTTTAAGACATCCTGTTTATAGCCTGCTCCATTATTCCTTACTAATTTTTTGATTTTCGGGTCAATTTTATCCACAAAAAGCATACTAAACATAGCGTTGAATATTTTTTTGAATGACGTTTACAATAATTATATTAATAAAATAAAAGTCAAAGATACATGCAAGGTAAATATTGAAAAAATAGTCTTGTTGTCTAAAGCTGCAAATGTTATGATATTTATAAAAAGGGGACAAACCTATTGATTTAATGATATTTGGAAAAACGAGCAGCAGGAACAAAAGGGTTTTCTGTTTTTAACAACAGTCTACAATATCAGTGGTTTTAAAGTGGCTTATTTAGGAGTCATTGGTTTGGATAAGGTTCATGATATCTTTGTCGGGCTGTGGTTGAACTTCCATTGCAATGGCCATTAACGTTAATAATGTCGCGTATTCCTGGTTTGTATATGACATTGATAAAAACATTTTTAATCAACTGTTGCCTTGACATTACAAATAAAATTGATGGCTTAATTTTGCTTTCAAACTTTTTTTACCATTTTTATTAGATTAGTTTTGACAGGTTCTCAAAAAAATCAGGAACCTAACTTATTGCCAACTGCTGTTAGAATCTACATGCATGTTTTTCCAAGTATCATAAAATGTTTTTGTTTTTCCTCTTTTAGTACACACTCTTATTGTTTACATATGTACCTATGTACGTTTCTGTCACATTTTATTTTATGGAATGGACTTCTTACACTGCAGTCGTGAATGCTGATGATATGACTCCGGTCGTTTCGAAATGCATCTAAAGTAAGCCTTTATTTTTTTTTAACAATTTTGTTAGTTAATTAATTGACCGACTCGTTGTGTGATCAATTTAAAGTGTTTTGTTTTTGTTTTTTATATTAATTATTCACGGATCACACGCCGTTCAACATAATGAATAATATTTATTCAAATCGTGTAATAAAACCCATTTCTATTCATATCATTTGCAGCTTGGCAATAAGACCCTTTCTCAACAACAATTTTTTCCTGCAACAATTTTTTCCATGCACCTATCATAAAGTCTGTGAGTTTTTCAGCATACTTGCATTTGAATTTACATTAACAATTGTTATCTACTGTCATTCAAAAAAATATTAAAACACTATGTTTATTCATTTTCTGGAGGAAATTGACCCGAACAGCAAAAAGTTAAAATATGGGCAGGAAAATGGAATAGGTTAGAAACTGGATATCTTAAAATTGAGAAAAGATATCAAATTTATTTAAACGCAGAGACTATCATTAGTTTTAAATATGAAATTGAAAGCGAAGTTTGTATCATTAGTAGGTACATACTTACAGCGCAATTACTGTTTACGTGGGTCAGGGTACACCAAAGTATGCCTTTTCTTAAACTCAAAAAAATTATACTAAAACTAGAGATAGAGCCTTACTGTAGAACGTTTTTTTTTCTCAAATCATGCTACAACACATTGCCTACGAATAAGGTGACACCCTGTATACATAAGTTTTATTAAAGAATTGCAAAGGAATTGGATCAAATAAAATTTTTTATTTACATTCATAAGTGCTACCTCATAAAAACATTGAACATTTATACTCGTATTATACATTTCTTTTGTTCATTATAAAGTAAGATTTTTTTGGATAGGACGTTCTTTTCAATCGACACATGCCAAGCCCATCTTCAAATCTTATAACTAATGTATACACTGTTTTTTTCATAAGAACTAATTTCAACTTATAACAAACCACAATTTTTATTGAACCTACATATTTACATTTTTTTTTGTTCAAACTCAAATTAAAGTTTGTGAAGTGTAAGAGTTTCCAAATTATTCACACATTCATGTTAACTTTAACCTTACTTAAAAGGATTCAATGAGTGATCTTAGACTACTTATTATTATGTAATTTAGAAACTATTGTTTATGATATTATTTTTTATTTGAAAATGTAAGGATTATCTCTATGAAATTATGTACAGTGATACGGAGTTCCACATATTACTAATGCTCATGCTTAACGGATATTATGCACCAGGAAATGAGAATAAAACGGAACTGTCTATAGTCTTTAAGAACATTCGGGCATATTCATGGATGATGTTTAAGCTGTTGCTAAGGAAAACTGGAGTTTACCTGATGAAGTTTCCATAAGCTAAACTCCAGTTTAGCTTAGCAACAACTTAAACATCATCTATGAATACGCCCCATTGTCATTAGCGTACAAGCTCTAGTGCGAGCTATTGTGGCCTTCATAACAAGAGAAATATTTCAGTGATGAACAGAGCGCCAACTTGAGTACCTAAGCACGCTACGCGGGATTCAAGAGCTACCGGTGGCACTATAAGGGTTCATCCGCCACCCTCTTCATTTCACTGCACTGACTTGTTATGAAGGAACCCAGTGATCTTTTCTCCAAATATGTCAAAGAAAATTATAAGGTTGCCAACCATGATGACTGTTGGTTAAGTTACTTTTAGCTCATCCACCTTTATCCAGATCTCCTGAGATCCAAAACAGAGAAACAGTTCCAGCAGAGCATTATAGTGTTGCAATTTTCTCGTGTTCAACACTCGCGCTTATAAGTTTGGCAAGTCATGTATGATAGGTTGACATGACCAGTACCCAGTGGTTACCAACTAGGAGGTAAAATAAGCACAATTGGCGTGTATGGCAAAGCTACAACACTAGATATCGCCTCGCTGACATCTATTAGAGTCTGCCTTATTCATACAACACCCAACCACCACCAAGTTGCTTTACATTTGTAAGGAAGCCTGTTTTAATTACAAATAATTACAAGGCTAACATGCTGATTTCGCATTTTCTTGATATGAAACTCCACATCAAAGTGAGTATATAATTTAATAGTAAAGAGCTTAAAACTAAAGAAATATAAATCAGTTTTTTTAAGGGGTAACAGTATGGTGGACTGCTTTGGATAAAGTGACCTACCGTGACAATCTAAATAAATTCCGGACGACACTTTCAGCTGCCGTAGACATTCCTCTTTATCTTATGCCCCTCTATATGTTTGTACACAAACGACCGCGAGTACAACAACTAAAGCTTGATTTACGCATATTTGTAGGTACAATAGTTCGACTGAACTTGGATTGTTGACATAGAATCATTCAGTTCATCTGGCCTCTGATGAGCTTGGCTTGATGATGAAATACCATTTAGTTGAGACCGCTGATGTATTCGATCAGGAGAAGAGCATAAGTTGGTTAGCTTGAAAGAAATAAAGATTATTTGATTTACTTGAATAAATTTAAATTTTCGAATAACTTTTGAAATATTAGTTTTAGAAAAAAAAGTTATTAGGAAATGTTTAGAACTCTTTCTTTGATATAGGGAACTCTAATCAGAACTCCTTTTTTGCGATTTTTTTGGATTTTGAAAATTATTGGTACTAAGTCAACGGGTACCTTAATTTGCCCTAACTTTTCCAATTTTGCAGAACTCTTTCAAAAACCCATCAGGAACTCTAAAACTATTGGTTTTATGTTGAAAAACATGCTAAGAACTCTTTTTCTCAAAAAAGTCCTTGCTGCGTAAAGTTAGCAAAAAAAATTTTTTTTTCGAATTTTAACACTTTATTTGCCAGAATTATTGAAAAAAGTATGTGGAACTCTAGAACTCTTTGTTTGCTACAGGGAACTTCAATTTTTATTAAATTTTAGACAATTGTTTTGCTAACTTCACAGGACTCCTGAACTACTATCAATTGGCAAATTTTAAGGTTTTGGGTTACATGCAAAAGATTTCCTTAAACGCAGCTAACATCAACTCTTGATAGAACCCACTTTTGTTTTTACCAAATACATTGGATGTTCTAGGGTTTCCAAAAATTTAGCTTCTATCCAGTTTCGTTTAGGTACTCTCTCGAGGTATACTGCATCACCAGTATAAATTAACTTGTGTAAGTGAATGCTTTATTATCACGATCGACTTCTGGTAACATCCTGACATAGAGTTCGATGCTGCCCGCCATGAAAGTATTCAGCTGGAGACTTTCCCGTCTCATTCGGCAATGCTCTAAATCATGATAAGAACGTTTGAAAGTCGTCGTCATGGTTGGCGCCCTCTTCTAAAATCTTCTTTATTGAAGTCTTGAATGTACGAACCATTTTTGCTGTAGCCCCCATAGATGCAGGATTAAATGGCGCAGATGTCAAATGCTGGATTTAATGTTCTTTGCAGAAATCATTGAATTCTTTAGATACATATTGGGTACCAATGTCACTTACTACGGTTCTTGGTAGCTTTTATTCTAATCCAAATATTGACTTGAGTGCGTTGATGGTTGCGATGGACGTTGAAGAGCTCATTTTGACTACCCAGGGAAACTTCGAAAAGGCGTCTCCGACTACGAACCACATCTTGCCAATGAAGGGACCGGCGGCGGCGTAGTCCAGATGAACACTTTCTCAAGGAGGTCTGGGAATTGGTCAACTACTTTATTATCTGGGTGAATGGCTTGAGTGATATTGACACGCTTTGCAATTAGCTCCCAACTTCTCAATATGGTCGAACTCATGCCACCAGCAATATTGGTTTGACAATTACTTCCCACGGCTTAATCCCCAGTGTCCCGTGTGAAGCATAGAAATAACTTTACTTTGCAGATCAAATGGAATTCCGACTCTTGTTTGCTCGACTAAAAAAGAATAGTTTTAGAGCAAACAGAAAGACAGAATTTTCTACTAAAATATGGCGAGATGACATCATAATCTTTAGAGTTGCGACTGATTTTTGAGGGCAAAACGTTCTCAATATATTTGAAGACATTTTTAAGTGTTTCGTCTTTTGTAGAAGCTTCCGTAATTGTTTTGCTTGTGGTCGAGAATTCCACCAACAGCGTCTCATATAATATCGTCTCTATAGTTAGTGGCTCTTGCTCTTCGTTATCAAAACTCGGGCCAGGCCCCACCGTTTGAACATACTGCATCTGATTAAGACCCAACTTGGTGTTGAGGACGAATATTTGCTTGGATTCGTCATCCAAGGGAGTTTGCAAATACGCATCGGATAAAACGTTTCCGGGGAAATATTGACAACCACTCAATTGATGAAACAACTCTTCCGACCTCGGGATCGGAATGAACTTCAAGTTGTGGATTTACAGAGGTCTAAAAGTCACCATAAATAGGAACCGAACCGTACCACTCCGATTGGCGCAGCCGACTGGCACGTTTTGATCATTTCAAGATATTGAAGCTTTTCAATCTTTAAAGCTCAGCTTTAACTGCGGTCTTTTGGGAGAACGGTAATGTGAGATATTTGATATACATATACATACATATCTAAATTTCGCAATTTCATTCTTCGCAACATGGGCTTTGAACAACTTGCTATACTAACTTAAGTATTATTAATGAACACGCTTTAGTGCTTTTCGCAAAGTAATTTTGCATCGGTTTGCAATTTGGTTGCAGAATCTACTGATAAAAAATTTACTTCATTGTTGCTGGAACTTAAGCTAAACTGAAGTGAATCAAAATAATCAAGCCCCATTAAAAGATCGAAAATTGTGAATTCAGTTCGTAGCAACGTTGTTCTAATTAGCCTTCTTGGTACCAGTTGATTTTCATAGTGTGCTTCAGTTCGCTTCCGTCTGTTATAATTGGCCTTTTATTTGTAATTTTTCTGAAATTATATTAGTACGAGTATACTGATATGATATATACGTATGTACGTAAAGAGAGAATAAAATTTTTGTTAGTTCATCTTTTTTGTTTCCATTTTTACTTTAAATAAAAAGTTAGCTCTAATTCATTTTTTTTTGTGTATCTATGAGATCGGATAAAATAGTCCAGTCGGCAGGTACTTTTTAGTTGAAAAAGGTCAAAAGTTAATGAAACTTGGAGGTTTTGTTCAGGGATAGTAAACTAACATTTTGCTTAGTTCTTTACCTCGAGAGCCCTCAATAACTTTTTGTTTCTTTCGTCCTATGGCAAAAATAAAAATTAGTTTTAGTGGAACATTAAATTTTCTAATTTTCTACAATTTTGTTTGTACAATTTTTTACAAAGATATGGCGCTTCAAAAAACAGGTAATTTTTCAAAATTCGCCATTTTTCGGAAATAAACGAATAATCATAAAATTTTGTTGTAATTGTGGCTCCTCATTTTAATCACCAACTTTCTTTTTTGTAGAGCGTTAAATTTCTCAAGTCTAAATAGGCTGAAATTTTTTGTATGTCAGTTCTATACCAAGATATGGAAAAAGAGGAGGAAGGGGGAACTGCAAAATTTTCGACCTTGCTATGGTTTTAACTCAATAACTTTTTTTTTTAAGTCCTACTGCAAAAGCTAACTCCACATTTTTATAGAACATTACTTTCCACAAAATTTCAATGGTTCGAAAATTGTTGTATGTCAATTCTTTACGAAGAAATGAAAAAAGAGGAGGGATGTGGAAATGCAAAATTTTCGACCTAGCTCCGGTTTTTCCTTAATAACTTTTTTCTTTACGTCTTACAGGAAAAACAGATCCTATTTTGTTTGGATGGTTAACAAAATTGATGTACCTATGTCAATGTTTTTCTCCAAAAAATGGAAAAAGAAGAGGAGGGTGACATTGCTCCGGTTTTTCCTCAATAACTTTTTTTCCTTACGTCCAACGGAAATTTTTTTTGTAGATCGTTAAATTTCCTACAATTTCAATAGTTCAAATATTGTTGTATGTCAATTCGTAACGAAAAGTTACGGGGCGTTTTCGCAGGAGGCAAGCACCGTACACTCTCACTTCACTCAACCCACGCAGGAACTTTATATCTGCCGAAAGTTTCCTTTTCATACTGGATCCCAATAGGTTGGCAACTAGTTTGGATTTAACTACCGTCAATTCACCTGTTTCAACTACTCCTTTACAAATAAAGCACAAGTCTGATCCACTGGATGTAGACCCCATCTCCGAAAATAATGTAAGTTCACATTTGTTTACTCAAGCTGTTTACTCAGGCAGTGAAGGATCTCAAATGAATTATAAGGACTACAAAGTGTGGTATTTATTAAAAATCCTTGCAATCCAGGTCTAAAAATTTTGGGTTTTGACATGATATACCTAAACAAGTGGTGAACGAATAATAAAGTTATAAGTTAAAATACTTATAAAAACCTCAACCTCAATAAACCAAATATAATCCACATTTTGTCAACAAAACACATACTTTTCAAATAATTAAATTTTAAATCTGACTTTATAACCGTACCTAATGTACAGGAAGAAACTAGGTACGAGACCCAATCTTGTTCATAAAAACTAATAATCCGCATCTGGCATTTATGAATGAAGTTAGTTGTGAAAATATTGGCCCGTGGTGTTAATTTGTAGTATATTATTTGAATTTGAAAAATTAAAAACAAAGAACATCAAATTAAATTGGTGGGAAAATATAATTTTAACAAAAGCTACTAGTATTTCTGAAGAAATAAGGTGGAATTTTTTGTCGAATCTTGAAAAATTACCAGTTTTGGAAGCGCCATATCCCGGTAACAAATTAACATACAAAGATGTTTGTATCAACAAAATTGTAGGAAAATTTATACTCTACAGGACGTAAGGAAAAAAGTTATTGAGGGAAAACCGGAGCAACGTCGAAACATTTGCAGTCCCCCCTCCCTTTTAGCACAGGGAACTCGAGGTCAATGTTTGTTAACTATCAATCCCCCAGTTTTATTAACTTTTGACCTTTTTCCACCTAAACCCACTTTTTCCGACTTTTCGACTAATGGGTAGTGGTAGATAAAGTTTTGAGGATATTGTATAGAGATAATATTTTAACTCCAAAAAAATCGCAATGAGAGATTGTAGTGTATAGGGAGCTGTAATGCAAACCAAGACTTTTGAGAACAACGGTAAAACAATATGGATAAGAGCGCAACCATCTTAAACAGCTACTCAAAGAAAGAGAGGTGCTCTAGAGATTCGCTCGCCAAAGTGATGGACTTTAATATGAACACTTTATAATCTAAGAAATAAGTTAGCCTTTAAGAGACTCCATCAGGGTCAGACGAGATACCTTCTGAGTTTTGGAAAAGATGTTTGATATCGGGGTTAGATGGTTTATTATTATCAGCTCCAAGTTTCTAACAGGTGATTCGATGCCTATTCAATGGAAGGCAAGTTTCCTACTCACAATGTTTAAAGTGAAGGAAATAGCTCTGATTACAACGCCGCCGTTCAATTAAGTAGATTTTAGCCGATTGGAAAATACATATAATACGGCTGTCTGATGACCAGTTCGTGTAAGTTAACCTAAGATGTGCATATTATGTTTGTTGATTTTGAAAAAGCATCCAATAGACAACCACAAGATTTGATACGGGTAACGCTCAGGCAACGAAGAGCCACCAAAAAATTCCAAAGCACAGAAAGTATATCAGGGAAGCGTCCTGAGTACTGTGATCTGTAGTAGAGTCCTTGACTACCTACTTGAAGGTAAAAGGACGTAAGGTACCTACATCAAAGTGCACCAATTTCTCCCTTCTCGCATTGGAGCATTCATAAGCGAGGATCTTTCATTCCTCGACCTAAAGGTGGATGTTTTCGAGGGATTCCATTGTATCAGCCCAAAGAAGAATTTATACTTAGATAAGAAATGCTCCCGAAACAAAATTCACAAACAGCACCGTGCACGCAGTGCCTTTGGCGTTGCCTTAAACCTTGGGATATTGCCCGTGGCTAATGTTTTGTATAATTTTAACTGTTTTTCTGTAAGAACAAAGATATTTTGTATGCAAATTGCCCGTCATTATTTAGAAGAAATAGAAGGATAAGAAAGAATTTAAGTTGGTACAATAGATTAAGAAGATAAAGTCGATTTTTAACTCACAAAAATCACAGAAGGAGCTCGGGGATGTAATAGGCATATGGAAAAATTCTTTTTCAGGTTCTAGTTCGATCTGACAGCTCTTAGTTAGCGACCAAGCACTTCATCCACTTCATCATTGATAGTAAATATTCTATGTTGCTTTATCTATAAGGCGTCAAATATTAAGCATTCATGAATTTGTAAAATCAGAAGAAAGACAAACAAGGTCTACTCTGAATTCCTTTAACTAATTATTCTACACGGGAGAACCTTTATAAACTAAATAGATAATACTACATAATTAAGCTATCGTGTGATCCAGGCCCACAATTTGTGTTTCGGAATGCTCTAAGGAGCAAAGCAAAGTACATATCTACTTATGATGACACTTAAGATCTGATCAGAAGCGTACTAGGCTCATGCGCCATTCTTCGTACAATAGTTGTTATCGTTTAATACTTTTAAAGCAAGGGGGATAATATCTTAAACCCATATCTTCTCCATAACAAATTTTCATTGGTAGGCTTTTTACGAAAAAAGAAGAAGCAGAAAATAAACAAAACCCAATCGAAAAACTCACTTCATAATACTTTTGTTTCAATGAACTTGTGTATAAAGATCGTGAGCAGGTGAATGAGAAATCATGAAGGTAGTCTGCCATATTGTAAGAGAGTTATCTAGATCACTCTCTTTGGCAATCAGAGTTAGTTGACGATGAGACGTTAACCAAGTGGTCTTAGTTTTCTTAAAATAAAGTAAATATATAAATTATAGTTAAAAAGTGTGTCTCCATTGGGTAACAAATCAGAAGTGGCATTTACCCTTCCTACATAGATAAGTAAGATTTAAAAAAATCTTTTAATTGTAAAAACGATACAAAAAAATTTAAAAAAAGGGGTGTGAAAATGTAAAAAAACGAAGTAGTACAATAAGAAATAATTTTGTTGCACAAAAAAGTTAAAAAAAAATAATAATAAAATTAAACGAAACGAGATTTAATGAAACGAAACGAAACGAAAATTACCATAACGCAAAAAAAAAATGAACAACGAAACGGTTCCTCTGCAACCGTTGTCAGTTGCAAGTTGCAACTTGCAATATTCGCAAAACGATGTTAATTACGTCCTACCTTGTCTCACTTTATTAATAAACGATGGCAAGCAGGGGAAGGAAACGGAAAGCAACGAATCGTGTTTCAGAAAGTCTCTCTTCAGTAGATGTTCCTGCTCTATCGGGTAATGCATTTGCAATTGCAATTCATTTTTTTTCTCTTTGCTTACCAAACTAATAGTTGATGTTGACCATGAAAACGGAGCAACGTATATGCTCAATTGGAAGAAAAAATAAAAAGAATGCAAACGAAAATCTTGGAATTGGAAAAAAACGTGTGGGTTTTCAGAAGAAGGAGCAAAACAGAGAATTGAGCCGAAGTGAACCTAGACAAATGTTTTAAATCCACGCGATATTATGGATATTTTGATCCAGCTGAGCAGATAGAAGTGTTAACAGCTCCTCAATTCATTGCTAAAATCAAGTCTTTGCAAGAAGCATACGATTGGAACGATAAATTAATATTGTTTGCAATGGCTACAAATTTGTGAGGAGCTGCAAGAATTTAGTTGGACGGACAAAACGAATTATTTCCAACACATAATTCTTTTTCCGTGGCTTTACTTGAAAGTTTTCCATGTCTCGTTAATAAAGCGGACACTTGAGACCAGTACAATACTTCACTCGAAAAACAAATAGGGCTGAGAGTTTCTATTCCAGTTTTGAACTGGAAGTACTTGCGATTGTAGAAAGCCTTGAACGATTCCGAGTGTATGTTTTGGGAAAACATCTTACCATTGTTACTGATTGCCAAGCAATCGAAACGCTCAAAAATAAAACAGCAAATGGAAGCAGAGGTACGATCTGCGATTAAGGAAACCAACAACATACAAAAAAGATGATCTTGTTGTAGAGGAATCGAAACCACCGGCGACAGGTGAATCACGCATATTGGAACAGAAATACAGGGGTCGATTTATCGTTTCTGCTGTCCTTCCTAATGACAGATATGCCATTAAAGACGTTCCCGGAATGCAGAAAAAGAAAAGGTTCTACCAATCCGTTTTCGCTTCGGATAAAATGAAACCTTGGTACCAGGTACACCCTGAATTAGACCAATTCAACGACGAGGAAACGAGGTCGTTTTCTTCTGAGGATGGCCGAATGTAAGAGAGTTATCTAGATCACTCTCTTTGGCAATCAGAGTTAGTTGACGATGAGACGTTAACCAAGGTGGTCTTAGTTTTCTTAAAATAAAGTAAATATATAAATTATAGTTAAAAAGTGTGTCTCCATTGGGTAACAATATTGTGTCTTCTGCGAGTGACATAGCATTTGATTTGTGTTGTAACGTAGGCCATTGATTTTGATTTTCTGACATATACAAAGGTACTAACTGTTTGAGACAATAATCCAACCGAAAAAATGGACTCTGGTGTAAAAGGTAGAGCTTTTCGAATTCATATTCAGATATGAAAGGAGCCATTTAAAATTGCCACTATGCTACTCAAGATGGCGTGAAATTTATCAGTGATTGCGGCCATAAGTTAATCAACTGAATAAACACTTTTATTTTGCTCTATTGCTCTGTTTTTTTGTATAAGAATTTCATTCAAGTTTGACAAAATATCAATAATATCCTCATCAACTCAAAACTAGTCAACGCTAACGGTTCTCGAGTATTCATTTCAAAATCTACCATTGAGACTTGAGCTTGTTAAATAAGTTTTTTTTTGCGTCGAGACTTTATATTGTTGCACTGATTATCAAAAAAAAAACATACTAAAAAATATAGTATTGTTTTATAAAAAATATAAAAAAAATATTCTTTATCATCATGGGGACTTTAATGCCATCATTGGCTCGGCCGTAGGTCCAGAACGCGGTATAAGTAAGCTAAGCATAGGTTAGTCCAACTTAACAAAAATGGCGATATGCTTATCGACTTTAACAATGCTCGTCAACTTGTGATTGGTGCTTCCTTATTTCCGCAAAGACCTGTCACACAATCACCTGGAGTTCTGCACATGCACATAAAATAAAAGCGATCACGTCATCATAGAGGAGATATGGAGAAAGTGACTTTGCGATTTTCGAAACGAAAGAAAAGCTGACGCAGGCACAGGCAGCGATCATAACTAGCTTCTGGGTTTGTTTCGTTTACGTACCCAACATAGGTATTGCAATGAGACCAAGATCCAACACAAGCGATTTAAATAATCCTCATGTACGTTGGAATAACACTTCAACACTCAGCGTCATAGTGTCAAACATACATATCGCTAGTTTACCGGTTAAAGCTTTGTGGGGTAAAGAGCGCTTTTGTGAAAGCCGGAACTGAAATTGCATCCCAAGACACTTTTGAATTACATATCGAGGATCAGTCATAGAAATGATCAATTCAGAAACATATTGTCAGCGTGAATTGGTCCTAAGGAACAAGTACAGAGCTTCTCATAAGTCAATGCACCAGTGTGTCAGACGTGATAAAGGGACAAGTGTATACCAACTTGAGGAAAATATGAAACATCCTACAGGAAGTCGGGACCCTTAAGAGATGAGGACTAAGGACATCGTTGGAAAGCGCAGTAGCATTCCAAGATGGATTTAAACGGAAGCCTTTTAGTGATGATAGAAGATCAGCTGCAAAGATGGAAGTAGCACTTCTGTGCAATACTTAACGACTATAACGCAGATTTCAATCCACAATTGAACAATATGCGCAGGTCTTCTAGGTGAATTGATAACAGCCCCCCAACAAGAACAGAGATAAAAAGGTAATGCAATCCATCTTTTAAAAGCAAACAAAGCAGCTGATTGATATGACGGCATAAATGCCGAATTCCTGAATACAGACCTCGAATTGGGAACAAGCACAGGTTGTTGTTATTCGTAAATGCTATTTGGGAAAACAAAACCATTCCCAATGAATGAAAGGATGGAATTATGGTCAAGCTACCGAAGAATAGTGATTTTTAGGAAAAAAAAATTCACCGATTTTGTTCTAACTTGCTATTAATGATGTTATGACTACCACTGTTGGATAGAACATGCGATTTGTTATCTATTTATTGTCACCTATTTCAAGAGTTGAGCCAATGGGTCATGCTGATAGCATCTGGTCAATGGCAAATGACACTGTCTCTCTGAAAAAATGTGCCAATCGCTACAACACAAATGGGGAAGCGGCTGGTTAAAGAATTAACGCCAATAAGTTGAACATAATACACAACAGCCAGAACCAACAATAGCAGGTTACAGTTAGACAAGAGGCGCAAATCTTGATGCCAACGACAGAATGATTAAAGCTGGAAGTAATGATTCCTAAAAACGTGGAAACGTTCTGCCCTGGAGTAGGATACAGGCCTGGAGTCTGTATGGAAACTGAATGGAATCCAAAATTTGAAGGGTAGGCCAATAAACTAGCTGCGAAGACACCGTAACACAATAAAAATCAACCAAATCAGTTGAGTGGTATTTTACGTGTAGGTACAGCATGAAATAAATTTTGTTAAGTGGCACCAGAGTGCGCACTGTGACATAATGAGACATTAAAATGTATGGAAACTATTAAGGGTTACTACATATCTCATCAAGGAGTGCTTACAAAATTCAGAACTACTACCAAATAAAAGTCAGTCTAAACAATACAATTGTGACACGTCCAGTCATTCATTGAAATTCATATTCAGATATTGACACGATGGAGAAAATATAAGTACGGTTACCCAGATATCAAAAAGGTGTAGATTATTTCGAAAAAGATGTCAACAGAATAGGTGTATAGAGACTTTCAACTCATTATACGGACAGAGAACCCGGCGTCTATTTAAAAAAAGGACAAGCTGACCACTATGACACTTGTCACAAAACAAGCTCTTTATCCAGCACAAAGAAAACTAATAAATATCAGGTGAAGAAGATAGTTACAAAAACAGAGGGAATTCTATATGAATAACTTATGGCAACTAATTATAAGAAGCAAAATACGTACTGAAACAAATATTGCAGAAAATGCATAGCGGGGGGTTCAATTTACGGAAATAGTCTTGCAAAGTCAAAATCTGTTTTAAGATACTAATATCATACCAACGTCATAGAAATATCCAAAATACTTGAAAACTAAAAATGACATTCTGTCAAGGATCACTTTATTGACTTTAATAGCATTATTATTGATTAACTTTAATCAATGTATGTACCCGGGGTTTCACAAAGAAACCAAGACGACCTGATAAATAAAATAATATTAAATTAAAGCTCATTTACACGTATTTCGAGAATTATGTATTGCATTTTGCCTGTTATATATGATCGAGAAGAGATTTGGAAAAGAAAAATACAAAACTTATTGTATTACCATAAGACATGTGTGATGTGAAGAACAAACAGTTTAGGGACAAAATGGGCAATCTGATCCTCAACCATTCATTGTCAAAGATTAAAAAATGCGAGAAGGAATACAAACTAACTTTGATAATGGAACACGAGGAGCATCATCTAAAAATAGATGGAGGATACAGTGTGGCACACATATTTATGAGCACCTACAATATCATATTGTGAATGGTCGAAGTGTATAGTTAAACATGAACAAGGTGTTTCTGAAATGAAACGCACTCAAAGCCGCAGCAAATGAGAAACTTTCAAAAACCAAAACTGGCAAGAAACGGACCGTTCCTTCACATAGGAAAACGCTATAATGCAGGAACATTTGATTTAAGATTATCTATCTTTAACCTAAAGGAAGACGGAATAAATCAAACCTGTGATACATAGCGATAATGTTATTCATACATATAATGTACGTAGTAGTCTATAAACCAGTGTCGTGTGGTGCAGATGCCTGGCACTAGATGGTCGAATCTATTGCAGTGTCGATTGCAGAAGACACTCTTTTCGTACTTTCAGGGTACCCAAAGGGAACGCACTGTCTGGCGGGGGATGTTGGTTGAAGATATGCTTTACAATGGTGAATGGACTCTGATGGAAGCTTATCGTTTATTATGACATAAAAAACATTGCCAAGAATTTAAAGGAAACAATGCTGAAAATCAAAGAAGTCCGCAAAAGCTACAAAGATCTTAGAAAGAGGTAAGAGCAATGCAATTCAACAGTCAATATACTGTGTCAGTTATTTTCATTGCACTAAATTTTAATAATCTTAAGAAAATAATTATGATTTTATATTAATGTTCTAATGAGAAATTTTTTTTTATCTATCTATCTATCTATCTACTGTGTCAATATGGAAGTTATTACTTTGCTTATCAACAATTCGCATTTTTTTCGCAGTTCTTAGGCTTCGTCGAAATCTCCCATAACCTCATCGTTGCGATTGATGTCAATAAAGGTCAATTCGCAGACGATATTGAAATAATCGGAAGGATAAAGCAAGGAGACAGTAGCAATTTTGTGCGTAGCCGAGGTGATGGTGGCGATGGGCTCATCATAATGCGTATAATGTGGCACACTCACTGGGATTTGTAGAGCTTTGTGATTCGTTCAACTAAACAGTTTTAAATGGAAGAAGTGCAGGAGATACCACAGGAGAATACACGTACATTAGATCTTCAGGTCTCTCAGTTATAGATTATGGTATAGCAGGAGCAAACTGGGTTAAATATGATAACGGATTTTAAAGTAGATGCTAAAACTTTTTCCGGACGCCATTTTGTCATTTCAGTTAAGAGTAATATAGCTACTTTATCTATAACAAGGAATCTATAGCTGCCTCCAAAATTAAAATGGAATGATCGCTATTTGCAGATTTACCAGCAATGTTTGAATGCTGAAATATCTCCTAATCCCTTGATGTAAGAATTGCTTGGTGTTATAATAAAATCATATCTACATGAATCTTATTTACTTAAAACTCCGAAAAGCAAGCAAATCTGGATTGACAAGGAGTGTGAAACTGGTCGCAATCTCTCGTTTTCGTTTCGAACCTTGTTCCGCTCGTCTAATAATAACATCTATAAACTATGGTACGTAGAGTCAAACACAAAATATAACACCTTGTTCCTACAAAAAAAGCAAGACCATAATAGAAGCGTATAGTCACCACACTATCAATACCAAGATCTGCTTCAGAATTTTGGAAAGGAATGAAATAAGTAAGTGGGGCTCAGCTTACATTACATGGCGTGTGGTCTTAAGTCGTCAAATTTAAATAACTATTTTTCTTCGCTGCTTAATACGGAATGCAGCCTCATAAAGTTCCACTATGCAACGCCATATAACGTGGATAATTTTCTGGATTCGACCTTTTCAGAAGAAGGTAGCATTTGAAAGCATTGGTAGAGGCGTACCTTTTCTAAACTATTGAATATCGGCTTTTCTTCCTAACTTATCAGAATTCTAAGAGCTCTAAATGCAAAAGATTCAATAGCCATTTGGAATGGAGAAACCCTTTCCGAAAATTTCAGCTCTTCAGGATGTGCGTTGAGTACCTACTCTGGTGTTCAACCTATTTATTGAGGATTTGGTGGAGGACTTGGGAGGAGGGGTGAACTTTGCGGGAGAAAATGTTCCGGGTTTTCTGTACGCTGATGACATCGTTCTTTTATCGGGATCTCCAGACCAACCCCACGAAATGATCGTCAACATTGGAAAATACTGCGATACATGGAATTTATCAGTCAACCTTAACAAACCTAACATAATGATCTTCAGAAATGGATAAGGAAGATACGCTAGTTATGATAAATGGAAGAACCAGGAACAGGAAGTGTTAGTTGTTAAAGAAGGGAATTACCTCAGCGTGACCGTAACAAGTAACCTCTGCATGAAAAAACACGTCAAGTAAAAACTTCAAGAGGTGAAGACTGTCCTCTTTTACACTTTATTTTTCCTAAGTGTGCGTTGTTAGAAGGAACGATAAGAGACAGAGATCAGTTCCGTCGTTGGTGAACCTATCATACCATGATATAGAGGCTCTAGCTGCGAACTATAAATATACTGATTCACGCTTAAATTGGAGTTATGCATTGAGTTCATGACCGTAATTTGTATGACGCTACCACATGGAGGTTTTCAGTTTGGATAAGTTGATATATTAGCTGGTTTTGGAAATCGCAGCAAAACAAACATAACAAAGTGATGTATGGACAGGACAAGCTGTATTCAAAATGTGAAGTTAAATTACCTAATGTAAAAATTAAATGTAAATATTGCTAAGTTATTTTTATGGAAACACTTACATATACGTTCCTTACACGACTATGAGGAAATATGTTAATTATTGTCAAATTAGCGACCTATTTGAAAAATGGGAAATAAATAAGCTTTTGATTTTTTACTTTTACCATATTTCAAACCCCTTTGCACATATTCAAACAAACGCACAATTTTGACCATGGACGGCTTCAAATCGAAAAAACGCTGTTAAATTTTGTTGAGCACGGAGCAATGAGTAGGAGATCGGCAACATGCCGTCTATCAACACCCAAGACGCAAGACGCTCCAATGAATGGATTGAAGCAGCATAATATAGAGCGTTGCTTAGAACCCAGGCTTGTCGTATACATCGTCGCTGCCGACGCGACGCTCAGCATTTTGGTATCGGTGTTACCACCACTTTTCTGCATATTTCGGAAGGATTGGAAAAGTGATTAGCATAGTTATACAAAGTTCGATTTTCTCAAAGAATATCGCCGACAAACCATAAGGTCCGCTTTGCTTGGAATACGGTCAAAGAGTCGCTTTAGAAACATGAAAGATGGCGCACCCTGTAGACAAATAAAAAAACGAAAACCATTTAAAGCTACGAAAGTCTATATTATTTTACAGATTAAGTATTAAATGTTTTAAAAAAGTAAAATCGATTCGAATGGAAAAACTTTTCAGGCATCGTCACCTATTTCTTTTGTAAGAAAAATAACTCAATTAATTAAAGAGTATGGGCAACTAAACGCAGAAATTTATCTTGCAAAAGGTAGGTTTGTAAAAACAAATTATCTTAATTTAATATATTTTGAAGATATATAATTATTTGCTGCTGTTGCTGCAAAAGTAACAAAGGAAATAAATTTAATTTTAAAAATTAATCAACTACTGCATTGATTGCAGTATTTTTTAACTGGTCGAGTCTTTAAGTCTTTTGAAAGTCGTTATAAAATACCCGCCGTTTAGACAACCTAACGCATTCTCATGGAGTTTTTTCAATGTTGTGCTGGAATAGGTAATACACAACAGCGATTACAGTACATTTGGTTAATTTTTTAACAAATCAACACAATTACCTAGGTTTGCTAGGTTTGACGTTATAAGAAGGTGGCAATGGTACAGTGGATGTAGTGCTTGGTTGCTCAACCCGAGAGCTTGGAGTTCAAACCCAGCCTGGGCAGCAATTTTTATTTATTTCCCAAGTTTCAACTGGATGCCACCCGTGGAATTTCCATGAGATAATTATCACCTAAAATCTCAAACCGCTGTACCACCTTTCTTTCCTATCTTTCTATTCCTTCTCTTTCCTCGCTCGCACATGTTAATTCATTATAAAGGTATTAATAACCCTTTGAGTGCGAGGGCATTATAAAAAAAAAAAAAAAAAAACAGTGATTGGAAACCGATGCATTGTCTGCCATCTTAGAGCTTCAGCAAGAATAATGACTGCAAGGATATCACTAGAATCGAAGTTACGTCATTGATAGCGAGTATAAACGTTAACGGACCAAGATGGCTGCCTTTTGGGACTTCTGATTTTGCTGCGAATGGGTTAGAAAACGAATTTTTGAACATAACTATGTATGATCTGTTTCGGAGATATGAACAGTTTCAATTACAAATCTTACAGGGAAACCTAAAGCTTTCAATTTGAAAATGATGATTTCATGTGAGATTTGGTCAATAGCTTTTGAGAAATCTGTTTAGATATAATCCACCTCATGTCCACTCTGTAATGCCCTTGAGCACTTGTTCATAAAGGTTAATAAGTTTGTGACAGTAGACGGCTTCTGCACGAAGCCGTGTTGTTGATGGCAGATTAAATGTTTGCAGAAATACGTGATACTATCACAAACTACTTGTTCAAAAAGCTTTGGAATAGAAGACAGTTTAGAAATCGGTCTGTAGTTATTGATATCGGACTTATTACCCTTTTTGAAGACGGGAGTAATGAATGAATCGTTTCATACTTGAGGAAATTTACCGGACTTAAGCGAGAACTTGGAAAGGAATTGCAAGGGAGAAGGTGAAACGAAGGAACATTTTTTTAATATTATAGGAGGAATGTCATCAGGACCGGGAGAGTAATCATCTTTCAGCTATGAAATGCAAAACTTCATCATTATCAATTTGAATGTTGTTAAAAGTGGCTTGGAAGAAATTACGAGAGTAATCAAAGAAATCAAAGTCTATATTGACAGATTTTTCAACAAAAGACTTACTAAAATACCTTGCAAACGCATTGCATATCTCAGGTGAGCTTGTCAAAGCGGAATCTTTTGTAAACAAAGTTCACTGGATACCCATCAGACTTCTTCTTTAAATTTACAAACTTCCAAAATCTCTTTGGATTTGGATCAATCTTCAACGAAATTTCCATTTCCTTCACATATTCTGCATATAGGTTTCTAGAAAGTAAATTTAACTCTTCAAAAAGTGCAAGGAACACATTTTGATCAGAAAATTGAAAGACTTTTAATGTAAGACTTAAAAGCCTTGTTCCGTTTGTTGCGTAGAGATCTAAGCTCTTTCATGTACCACGGATGGCTGGAGTTGATATTTTTAGATATCTTAAGAGGAATTGAATTTATCAAGCAGCTATTGAAAATTTCGTAGAATTGTGTAACTGTGTCGTAAATGTAAGAGCAAACATGAATATTCGAAATATTAGAAGCACTCAAATTGTCGTAAAGTAATTGAAAGTCAGCTTTACGAAAATCAAGTGAACAAGAAGAGTCTTCAGCATTACTGTTGTTAAGTAAATTGCTGCTCAAATCAAAAAATATATTCAATGGAGGATATATAGCTTACTTGCTGTAAGTCATAAGGGGTTATGTTGTCCAAAAGAAGAAGTTTCTGTTGCGAAAAAGTTAAGGAAGCTTCTAAATAGGACTCGTCTTCAGTAATGTTAGGTAAATTAAAGTCACCCAAATGTAAAATGTTGCTATTTAAACTGGCAATATCAATCTTATGATCAAGAATTAACGATAGCTCCGCAAAAACAGACGCAGAACTTTTCGGCTTAATATAAACATTAATAATAAAAAGATCATTTGATTGAAAAGAAACCTTAACACAAATGAGTTCAAATGAAACATTAAAGGTAAAATATACAAGGGAAGATGAGATACAATTACGAACAGCAATCAATACGCCACCGCCCACTTCCTTCGGCTTATCCACATGACGGTCTTTTCTTAAACAGAAAACTCATCGTCGAAAATTTCTTTTTCCAAAAATGAACTCTTTCTTGATACGAATAGAAGCCTTTAAAAAAGTGTCAATAGAATACCAGTTTAGAAGATAAAAGGAGCATTTCTGTTTACAACGAAGAGAGCGAAAACGATAATTATCAAATGCCGGGCATGGCATACGCAGATCTTTCCGAGACATTAATATTGACCCACCCACAGGTACAGACATTAAGAACGCGGTGTTACTCTTAAAATACTAGAAATCAGCAATAGTACCTATAAATATAGCTCGTAGTGCTCTCGACATATTTTTTCCACTGAAGAAGCTTAAATAAATTTGGCTTCGTACTTAGTTGAATCCAACGTGAAATCTGACAACAGTTGTATGTGTTAAATGCTGAAGATCCGGTGGCCAAAAACAATATACAACAATAAACTGTGGCTTAGGGCTGGTCAAATAAAAGTTTATGATGACATTAATCAAAAAAAGTGGGGCTGGATTGGTTATAACTTCAGGAAGCCTCATTTCAACAAAGCAAAGCAGAGCTTTTAATGCAATCTTCAATGTGCAAGGCGAGTTAGATCATTGTCAGGATGGAAGCACAGTCCCAGCACTTGCTGTCGAGGTCAAAACTGAGGTTTCTTGCCAGGAACAGACAGAGATTTAACGACCTGATTGCCGCCCTTGCCTCCAGGAGTAGAAAAGTGTTGCTGCCAACAGCAGCTTACGGAAAAAAAAGAAGAAGATGCTAAAAAGGAAAAATCAAATGAGTGATGGGGAAAATAACTTAAATAATTATAATTGCCTAGGTACCCTTAATTATTATATTAAACGTGAAATGTATGCTCACTATATTATAGCCTCTATCAAAATCTGAATATATGCATTGCACACACAATCTGCAATGACGCGAATAAACATTTAAATAACTTTGGATTAACAACGACGCTAGTCTATGAAAATAATTAATAATTTTAAAATAAAGTTCGTATTTTCTTACCAAATAGATTCGCTAAGCGTCATTCTTTTACGGATGCTCTTAATTGCTACTGTCAAGCTAGTATTCAATGTGGCACATTTTACATTTGGAGCATGCACCTCATCATCGGGGCGCAACATGGGTTGAAGCAGGAATTCCCTGAGAACTTGATGTATTTTTCTGATCGTCTATTACTTTTCGTTTATCAGTATGCCCCTAAATTGGCGTTCATGGCCACATAGTGTTGGTATCAGCCCCATCCAATCTTCGTCACATGGCTGCAAGAAAATGAAAAAAAAGACGAAAACCATTAAAATTGTAAAAAGGCTTTATATTTTTCAGATTAACGGTTATAAAGCAAGCATTAATCTTATTTTAAATTTTAGATTTAAGACTGTTTTTATCGTGGTTACGACATTGTAGAACATGAAATTTTTACGGACTTATCGCGATTGAATTTTTAATCAAAAAAGTTTTGACTATATTTCCCGACGTTTCGACAGGGTTACCCCTATCGTGGTCACGGGTTGACCTCGGTTTATTTTAAATGTTTCAAATTCTTGCCAAGTCAAATCTTTTCAAATGGAACAAAGGATTCAACTTGCGGAAGCAGTGTGCATTGTAGCCTGAAAAATAATAATAACTCAATAAATTAAATAAAAACACATACGGCTTTCGTTTCAACTAGCATTTTATAAAAGAAAATTTACAAGATTTACTATATTAAAATAAATAAATCAGGCAATCAAAACTAACACGGAGGCCTACAAGTGCTACAAGTCGTATCACAATAAGAAAACTAGAGCGTTGCGTCACCTTTACGATGAACGAAGGGAGTAGGTACTTATGAGAAACGCATGCTCAGAAAAAACAAGAAAGGCCACCCTTTACATGAAGTCGAGGATTTGCGGATTTTGTTTTAAACAAAACAATCATCATGAGGATTCACTGGCCGCACTGGACCATGCAAAGCTAAAATGCAAGAACTTTAGTGGATGAACAGTCAACGTTAACCAATTGCATTAATGCATTGAATGGTGAAGATTACAGAGTCCGTTTATGAGTGACACTGGTAGCAGTCAATCTAAATAAAACAAAGAGTTGTAGCCGTCTGAGATCAAAAGATCTATTGAATGGATTTAAACGAATAAAGCAGCTGGATCCGATATGTCTTACGACTCATACGAGGATACTAACTTTTTTGTGTCTGATCGGATGAAAGTATTTTTGACGAATGGAACTTTAGTATATAGTGTTAAATTTATTTTGAATTTCTCAGGCGTTTTGAACTTATACATTTCAGAAGAATGTGTTATTTTGAATTTTTTTTTTCAATCACTTGATTAAAAAAATTATGAAAAATCTTTATTCTTTATATACTAAACTGTTTTGTTGAAATAAAAGAAATATATCTAAGGAAAAATACCCTGGCCGAAAGCTTTTTTGTGGAAATGTGTTTTGTGTGGTAACTTATTTAGTGGGTCGCCCCAATCCGTCACGTAGTTGAGAATAAAATATGATTCATTACCAAACAGTGAGAGACGAAAAAGGTAGGTTGGGGTCGAAATTCTGGGTGCATAAAAATTATGTTTTCAAAATTCTGTTTTTTAAAATTCTGTTTTTCATAATTCTGTTAAATGAAATTCTGCAAATAATAAAATAATCGTTTGGAAAATGTTAAAAAGCGCGCGCTTAATTATTTTATTATTATTATTATTATTTTATTATTTGCAGAATTTAACTGCGACGATATTCATCAAAACTTCCTGTTGGCAACATCTTCTTGAACATGCAACTGACCAGGAATTTATGAGATGATTCGTAATATAGATCTCTCTCTATTTTGAATAATTCAATCAAAATTCAAGAGAAATAATTACTTGAATAATAATATTAATAAGAAAAATAACTATTCTGAAAAATAAACAATTTAAACGAATTTAAAAAAAAAGAAAAGAACTCAGTCAAATTGGATATCTTAAGAGAATCGCTAAAAATTAATTTCTCTATGGCTCTGTTTAATTTTTGTGTGATGTTACGCATTTATAATGTTACTTGTTGTTATTTTGTTAATACAAGTTAATGTTCAATTATTTAATTTGTTATGAACCTTTTTTGTTGAATTCTTCTAATAAATAATAAAAAAATTATTTGAAATTTTTGTTTCTTAGTATAAATTAACAGAATTTTTGAAAAAAAAAAGAATTTTGAAAAGCAGAGTACCTATTGTTTTCCAGAATAAAAAAAAAAAGAAATTTGAAAAACAGATTAAAACAAACAACACAAAAAAACCGGAATTAGAGGAAACAGAAATTTGACCGGATCCCGAACATTAATTTGGGATGGTTATATTTATATGATCGTTTTAAACGCCCTACCTTCTTGTTATTTTGTTAAATAATTAAACTTAATTGTATTTATTTACCTATAATTTTTTTAGGCACTAGCTTTACACTTTGTGGGCGAATTTGGATTATTTATTTGCATTATTTTTGAGATAGACTCTGGTGCAGATGCTTTTATTATATCAACTTCTTGTTCCATTATAAAGCAATTTACAATATAAGAATTACAAAAACAAATAACACATTACAAGGAGTAGGTTGCACATAACCGAGGTTTAGAGCTTTACACCCGGGTGTGTTGCTAAAGTGAGGTTGAACGAAACTGAACTGATCATTTCAAATACAAAACTATACCTGCTAACTGTAGTAGAACGTCATCATTGTTCATTGCATTCGGGCTCGGAGTAACAAACACGTTAAGTTGTAGTTGTAGTTGGCTGTAGTATGGTGTTTATATTGCCTTCTCTTTCATTTAACCTTGTTGGGATTCACTGTTCAACGACCTGGCCATTGAAAATAACGTTCCCGCCACTGAGGCCGACTAATCGCAGCCAACCGAAACCGAAAGCAAAACAAACACAACGTTAAACAAAAGGTGCTCAAAAATGTGCAATTTAAAGAGACCCATACACACACACTTGGGTCGGTGCACTGGAATGTGTAGTGTAACTGTGTAGTGTGTATTGCCTGGTGTGTGCAACGAATAGACTATCGATACTCGGTGTCAGACAACACAACAAGATATTTTGATTTCTTGTACCGCACAACTAACGTGATGCATTTGCAGTTGCGTGTGTGTGGAATGCTACCATACACCATTGTCATGACGAGAGATGATATAACATATATTCATTTCATATATTCTCTCTGGTTATGGGCCAGGGTTGTGACTTTACTGCAATTGTAGTAGATTTTTACCACACTTTTTTTGAAAAATAAATCTACTGCCTTTTAGTGAAATCTACTGCACTTTTGTTTTTAGGAAAAAAAAATATTTTATATGCAAATTTAAACAAAACATTTTTTTTAACTTTCAAGAAATAACCCATCAAAATGTTAATGGAAATAATTTTGGAAGGTTTTATAGGCATCAAGATTTAAGAAATCAATAAAACATATCTTGAAGTTTATCAAAAATGCACATTGTGAAAATGAAAAACACTGTAAGCTCAATTCCAATTACTGAAACAACACGTTTTTCGAGCAATAACAACTACTGTTTGTTGTATAAATAAAGTAAAGAAGCTCAAATTTTCTGTAAAGGAAATATTTGTGTTTATTTCTGTGTTATCTTTGAAATATCAACAGAGTCAACAATTGCTTAAGCAATTTTTGAAAAAAATTGGTAAAAATTAAAAAATGTTGACTAAAACTGAAAGGCTCCAATGTGGGAGATACAGTTAAAAAAAACATAAATATTTTATACGTACCCGCCATCTTGCAGGTGTTATGAAAGACATATAAATTGCTTTATACCCTAGGGAAAGTGAAACATTTTGCTAACGTCGTTGTCCACTTATTTTTGAATAGCTTTTCAGCAAAATGTCCTGCAGTTGGACTAAAAACTAATAAGAACATTAAATTTTGACATCAAAAATAGTACTTAAGTACTTAAACTCCCGTGTACCCCGTGGCCCCGTAGTACCCCGTGGCGTAGTGTGTTGGACTGCTACGCCGAAGGTTCAGGGTTCGATCCCTGAGGTTGCCACCTTAAGTTTTTTTCCGGGGTACTGCCTCTTGCGAGGAAGTGACAAATCCTCCAAGAGTAATTAATGTCATGGAAAGTGCTTCTCTGTTAGCCGTTCGGATTCGGCGGTAAATTGTAGGTCCTTTCCATTCCTGCAGAATATCAATGCACACACAGGAATGGTTGAGAGTGTAAGTCACAGGCCCCGGCCCCGCTTGGAGCTGTTGTGCCAACAATTTATTTATTTTTTACTTAAACTCTTGAAAAAAATTTTGTTTGAAAATTTATTTTATTTTTTTTACAGGGCAAGTATTTGTTTCATGCAAAAAAAATCGATCGGTTTTAATCAAACATGACATTACGATGATAGAGAAGATAAAAAAAAGTGGTTTCTGCCAAACCGTCCGTCGGTCTGTCTGTGCGTCTGTGCGTCTTTGCGGATGTGCGCTTTTCACGTCATGCTACATACTAAACGGCTTGACAGATTTTCTTCAACCTAAGATATTTCTAAAAAGAACTGCGTTTTTTGTTTTGGTCGTTACGAAAATCAGATTTAAAAGGCTTTTTTTCAAATGGCCATAAGTTCGCAACGGCTTGATTGTATTGACTCAAACTTTGTTTGGCATCGTTCTTTATAGTGTTCTATAGGATAGCTTTGTAATTTTTTCAGTGAAGCCTTTCTTAATGGTAGCCCCTATACAACGAGCAGTTCAGTTTTAGCCAACTTTTTTTTGGCTCTAACGGTTTAATTAAACTTTGTGTGTAATATTCTTTTTGTGTTCTTAAGAGAACTGCGTTTTTATGTTTTGGCAACAAATGCAAAATAACGGAAATCTGTCAACGGTTATATCGAATTCAAACAAACTTTCTTTGGAGAGTTGTACTCTCTATCAGATGGCTTTGCATTTTTTTCAGTTAATCTTTTTTAAATGGTGGCTCCCATACAAAAAGTCACTAGGTTTTGGCCAAATTATGTAGTTTTTTCTAATTTACTCAAAAAAGGTTCTGCCGATTTTTATTAAACTTAAAATGTTTTGAAGAAAACTGCATTTAAGTTTTTGACTACAAATGATAATAACTTTACAAAAAAGTATAGCATGGCATCGTAGGGGTTAATGTTATTTTTTATATTTATTTTTCCAATTCCAGTAATTTTTTTTTTAGAAAATTGCCCCTCCTAGCTAAACAGAGAAGAATAGCCCCGCTACGTACTCGCTCTTTTTGGTGCACCTTATACCGATCACACTGATTGAAAATATAAAAAATATTCTGCGAAACTGTTGAATTTACGTGCTGCATTTTTTCAAATCTACTTCAGAAATGTTTTCCACAAGTCCCATCGCTGGCTCATGACTCATGAGTAATAACTTATATGAGGCATGGACACCGGTGCGGTGCACACAATTGTGTTGTGTGTTTATCCATTTAAAGGCCACAACTCATAGAATCTGTTAAGTCCATCCGTCCGCCAAACTCAACTGACAGTAATTCTGAAAGGTTTGCCGAATGCTATTCAATGCAAGCTTTTGGAATCTATTTAGGGATTGTAGCAATCACCTTGTAGCTTTAATCAAAAATTGAACGATTTTGATGCAACTCGAATTTAACAGATCAAATGATGACTACTGCTTGTAATACTAAATTCAACGAGGAGGAAGAAGACTATCTTTAAATTAAAAATTAAAAAAAATAAATGGGGGACCGTCAAAAAAAAACTAATAACTGCGTGCTGTTGTCAAATGTTTGTGTGTTCTTCTCTCTTCTGTTCTGTCTGTCTCTCTCTGTCGTGTTAATTGTGTTGTCTTGAGCCGATGGCCTCAGTTGCCAGTGTTTGTAAGTGTGTCTACTTCGTCGATTCATTGACGAAGTAGAATAAAATGTAATGTAATGTATTTTAATATATATTATGGTGAAGCTATGTTAATCTCTGGAAGTAAAATGAAGTTAATTAGGATACTAAAAGAAAAACTTTCTAATCGATTCCAAATGTCAGATTCTAGCAAGCTGAAATTCCACTTGGGAATGTGAATCAATTTTGTTAATGGGTACAAGAAACAAGTACCAAAAAAGCTACTTCACAAATAAGGAATTATAAACTGTTATACTGTCAGGACTCCTTTTAAAAAAGGATTACAGCTTGGAAAATAATACTGGCTTAGAATTAGAATTATAAAAACCCTACCGAGAAGTTATTGCATGGAAGCATAATGTACATTATGCTGTGTTCAAGACTGTTGGTTTTATAGAAAGATATCAACAAAATCCATCTGGTAGACGTTGACTGTATCTTAAAAGAATGGTTCAATACCTAAAAGAAACAAAGTCTCTAAAATTGAGAGTTAAAAGCTATTCAAATATGCCACTTCTTGGATAATGCCGATGTTGACTGCGCAACTGACTATGTAGATAGAAAACCAAATATTACAGGATATGTGTTTCAAGTACATATATGGCAGCACTTTATCTTAGTGTAGTAAGAAACCACCAACCGTTTCCTTGCGTTCAGCAGCTGCAGAAACCTTAGGGTCGAGAGGAATTATACAGGATATAAAAATGATTAGAGACGAACCTTTTACCATATATACATACATATATACCTATGACGATTACAGAGGATGTGTCGATATGGTTCATAATTTAGAGAGCAAACGGGCCAAGCATATCGACAGCAAAATCATTTTGTCCGAGACAGTATCGCAAAAAAAATGAAAAAAGTTGAAGCCTTAAGCTTTTTTAAGAGAAAATGCTGTCATGCTTCTCAACAAAATATCTTAATATTCCAAAACATCATAACGTTTTTTGTCGAAAAGTTGGAAGAAGTTAAAAAAAAAACAAATAACAGCGGAGCAGCTTTGGAATAAAAACAGCAATGCAACAATATATTCGTTACGAAAGAAGAAACTGTTTTATTTTGACTCATCTAAAATATAAAGACTGCTTCTCTCTCGAAATAAGAATTTGACTTTAGTTTTGTTCTTCTGCACAAAATCTACAGTTAAGCAGCATTTGAATGCGAACTAATGCTGATACTTCTTGTAATTAAAAAGAATCCATTAAATAATTTTATGGATACCACATTTTCAACGACAAACATGTGTATCGGATTTCTCGCAAGCATTTTGACACTCAATGTTTAAAGTTACGAGTGGTTATTTAATATACTTTATGTTCAAATCGTTGTTGGTAGTCTGTCTACTTGGGGTTGACAGACCCGTATCGAACAGCAGCGATGGTATTTGGAATCCAACACAAAAATCATGTTGCAATAAAAAAACTATAAAATTGTGTTTTGTATTGTCATAAGGCAAAGAAAACATGTGACGAATTGTGAAGTATACAAATGCTCCTATGCAAGACCAATACATTTTATACTGCGACCGGAACTCAGGCTGGAAGAATGAAAAAAAAATATATATAAAGACAAATGGTAAAAGCATTCTAAATTTTTGTTTTGTTTTTAAGTTTGTTTTCTGAAATAACCCCTTCAAAATATTCACCAGATTGCATTGTCACCATGAACCCTGACCTTGAGTTCATACAATCGACCTTTTTATTTTAAATCTGTATGAAAGTATTCAGAAAAGAGATCAGTAGAAAATTCAGCGGATGGATGAGACATCTTATTATAAGGATGCAATTGCTGTCCAAATGGGGACAGTTAAATACACGAGTAAAATAATACCATAATTTGAATTTCTGCACCTAAACACGTATTCATGGACACGAACAAAATATTTTTATAGTCACCAATAGCTGGTCTGTTTTGTATGTTTGTGGCTGATATGTAACAAAATAATTATGCAGTAGACCATTAGTTATTTCAAAGTTTTTCCGTATTCATATTGCCGTAAGTAGTCAATATACCTCACCATGTAAGTAACTCTGGCTCAGTACGATAATTTTGCCCGGTAGCAGAATTGCAAGGTCTGACCGACACATTTTTGAAAACACTGCTTTTAGTGTTCATATAAAACCCGGAAGATAATTTGATGTGCTACGCATATATCTAATGAACGATTGCCTCTACAGTTGGTGCAGAGTATTAGTGGATCCTCTTTTTTGTGGATCTGCACACTTTTGTCCATCACTTTTTTGTAGATGAGTAGATTAAAATCGATCACTACAAGCTTACTTAAGTCCCAATTTCAATTAACTTCAGCCATTGATAAAATCAGTTCAATAAACTAGCCTACAGCCTATTTAAGAGGGATTTCCCCCCGAACGTTTTTTTTATTGACGATTTCAATGCCAAAACTGGATCTGAAGCAAGTGAAAAAAAATGTGGGAGAAAGTACGACGATCAAGTGATCAACACTGAAGGAAAGAAACTTATTGATCTGTGAAACTCTTTTGGGCTTTGTATTTGAAACGGCTGCTTACCTGGAGATAACCAAAAACCAATCTGTTGACGCCGGCAACTTCAACTGAACAAAACGCTGTATAGTTTCTACTTTGTATTTTTAATTTTAATTTAGTTTTTCTGTTGCTAAGGATTGTTTATTTCCTGTTGCTAATCGTTTTGTTTTTCGATTATTATTATTATTGTTATTATTATATTGGATTCAAAGGAAACAAGTTGTGCTTAATAAACAAAAAGAAAAAACATAAACCAACAATATCAATCATTGTTTTAAAACAAAAAGGAATTTAGAAACGAGAAACGAATATAATCCTAAAAAGGTGATGTATACATAGAATATAGTATATTATACAGTCCGCAGGAATAACTATTGAACATCGAGCCATATATTTACCAGTGCAGGTTTTTTTTGAAGACGGAATGTAGCTGCAATTATTGACGGAGTTGGCGAAGGAAGACATTAATGAGGATATTTTTATTGTTTTTTCATGTAAAAAAGCTGTTATGAGCGGAATGGAAATTTTTGAGCCAGATTGGTCAAGCGAGAGTGAAGGCGAAGCTATTGCACAAAGTGGTGGAGGTGAGTTTTAAGATTGCATGAAAAATTGAGCAGTGCAGCCAATTTAGATTGGAATAAGACTCCATTTTTCCGGATGACATCACGATTGTGTTCAAGTGCGAACCTAGTGAAGCCTTTCTGCATCCGTTTTGCCGTTTCACGGACGGCACTAGAAATTTCAACATTTCAAACGAAAGTGCGCTCTTAAGGAAATTTGATTTTATTCATGATCTGATGGTATTCAAATTTGGAGTGTTGAGCGAATTTTGAGTGATATTGCGATTACTCGGTTATGGTTCAAGTGCGAATCTAGTGCAGCCTTTCTAACGTAACGTTTTGCCGTTGCGCTGACGGCATTCGATTTTTTTTGCAATGCAGCAAAAGTTCATTTCCAGCGACAATGCGTTCGCATGGTAACTTGGATTTTTCTTTGAGTCTCTTGGAATTAGTTTGTTGTTGTGCTGACTGCTTTCAAGTTCTAAGGGATTCTAAGAGCTTTGTAATATTTCGAGGGAAAATGCGTTTGCTTGAAATTTCAGTTTTTTGTTTTTTTTTTCCTCTATTTTCTTAATAGGAGTACCAGGAGCATTTGTGAAAATCAGTCGCGAGCAACAAGAAGAAATAGATGCAGCCTATGCAATAGAGAAAGGTGTTGATTGCCCAGCCGTTTTTGAACCTCGTGGCTTTTTAAACCCGGTGCCGCAGTCAATGAGGCTATATCGCGCTATGCTGCAACGAACTATAAGTGCACGGAAAGAATTTTTAGATCAGATCAAGAAAAATGAGCTGCAAATCACGAAAATCTTATGCAGTTTCTCACCCTAGCTCGGGGTTTTGTAAATTACGACTCCTTGTTCGCAATTTTCAAAATTGAACGAAATGAAGATATTGACACTGAAAAATAGCAAATTACCACTTTTTTGGGTCAATAATTCGATCCTGAGAAATAAAACATTGCCATCGCGAATCGAAAATTGATCCAAATTTGTATCAATTTTATATTTACTCGATTGTAAATTGCAAAAAAGCTAGTCGTAGATTTCCATCTTTTTGTTTTGAATCAAAAATATGTTTTTGAAAAAATGAGTGGTAAAGTCGTAAATTGCAACCCCATTTTACTCAATTTGTAACAAATTATATTGCTTTCAGAGGAGCAACTTTTTCTATTTATTGAAAAGCATTTATTATTTTTTATTGAAAAATGTAATTTTTACTTACTTGGCTGATTCTAGGAATCGAACTCGAGACCCTCTGCATACCAACCTAGCACACATCTACTAGGCCATGGTGATGCATCCAAGTCGGATATCAAAATTAATAATAAGAAGTAACCTGAATATGAGTTACATTTTAGGGGTGTTCTGAATTAAGATTATGTTTTATTGGCGAGAAAAATATAGTCGTCTTATTTTGGACGTCTAACCTCTAATGTACAATTTTTTGTGATGATCATTTAAATAAAGGTAAGAAATTGTATATAATGTGTAGTTGAAATTCAACCTTGTACTCCCTATGTACATAATAGAACTACAAAAAAGGCATTATTGGAGACACAAGCGGGGCCAGGGCCTAATGACTTATATTCTAAACGATTCCTGTATGTGCGTTGATATTCTGGTGGAATATCATTTCCCGCTGAATCCGAATGGCTTACAAAGATCCACTTTTAATATTAAATAGATTTATTTTTCGATGATTTTACATTTCCTCAAAAGAGACAGTACCAAAAAAAAAGATAATTATTAGTTCGAGGCAGGGATCGAACTCCGGACCTTCGACGTAGCCGTCAGACACACTTGAGTTGAATTTAATACTCAGTGATTGTAAACCACGAACAAATTTTAGCAAATCCAGATTGGTAAAAAGTATAAATGGAATTATTCCCTTGAAGTAGTAAATTGCGACAAAAAGGTTGTAATTTACTTTGAAGGGCACAAGCTTGAATTATAACTTTTAATTGTAAATCTCAACTCAGGAATTGTTGTAATTTGCGATGAATTGAAAGTTAAATTGCCAATTGTTCTATCAGTTTCGAATCAAAGCGCCGTGATTTACAAACAAAACATGTTTTGTAAATTGCAACTGAATATTTCGCAATTGGTGATTTTTCAATTCTCTCCGTGTGTCCATACCAACGAGGACATTGAAAAATGGTCGTCTGAGGAGCTGTTGAGCCGTCTTAAGCGAATTGAAGAGATCTGGAAAAGTTTGAGGCTGATTGGCCTACGCTTAGCCATCAAAAGCTTTCGGATGAGCATTTGATTAATTGCAGTGAATTCTTGGCTAAAGCAGAAGAAGAATATGTACAATATACATTGAAGCTGCGAGGAAAGTTGTCCCGATTGATGTCGAGCTCTCAAGAGGAACCTCAGTTGCCAGTATGTTCTGGTGGTCCGCCTATTCACATTCAACTGTTGGAGCCTCCACGTCCACGTGTACCTAAATTTTCTGGAATGGAAACAGATTGGGCTAATTTTCGTGCAATATTTGAGTCAGAGGTACATAACCAGAATACATTTTCAGATTCGCAGAAAATGCGCTATCTCTTAGGAGCGTTGCAGGGTCGGGCCGAACAAATTTATAGAACCTGGCCAATCGGCGATGGTTCTTCATACAGTCAGCTATGGACAGAGCTATGTAAGCAGTATGTCAATAAGTAAAATACCATCCGTGCTCATCTGCAAACGTTGTCAGTGCTAAGACCACTTCAGCACCCATCATGTGATGCCATGCGAAAGGTTCTTGATGCGGCTCGAAATGCTTTTCATCAATTGCAGTTATTGCTGAAACCTGAGGATGTAGCGGAATATATGTTGCTTCATCAACTTGAACAGCTTCTAGATGCTGATAGTCGTGTTCAATGGTCTGTGCGTCGATCAACCGAAGAGTCACCAACTCTGGATGAGATGTTCCGTTTTTTCGAATTGCGTGCTAGTTTGCTGTCTCAGCTGCCAACAACAAGAGGAAGCAATTTTGTGGAATTGGAACCGAACGTTCAATCAAGAAATATTGAAAATGCAGGTTCAACGAATGACCGTGTCCAGACTATCGTTCGGAGGAACAAACCACCTCCAGATTGTGAACTCTGTTCAGGCCAGCGTCATTGGCCGTATCACTGTGCCAAATTCAAGAACATGCCGATAGCTGATCGTTTGAAATATGTGATGAAGCACAGACGATGTATTAATTGCTTCAGCTCAAGACATCAGTCAGCTAAATGTCCAGAGAGATCATGCCCACGGTGTAAAGTCAAGCACAATAGCGTACTGTGCCCATCAAACTTCAACATTGGTGGCCCTCTGGAGACGCTTCAAAGGTTACAACGTGATAGAGGTGCACAGCAAGCTATTGCGGATGCCAATAGCGGACTCTAAGCATTAGCAACTAATGGTGAATCTAGGGTGTAGTGACCTCGGTGCACCCGTTCAAAAACTCAAAGATGGGACAAGAGAAGGAGTCTGGACTGCACTTTTAGCCACAGCCATCGTAAGCATCAAATTAGACACTTACGTATCACCACCCCTGAGGGCGTTGTGCGATACAGGCTCTCAAACAAACTTCATTAGTGAGAATGCTGTCCGCGCACTCAAATGGCCGACGCAGCAATGCAGTATAAGAGTTCATGGAGTTGGTGGAGCATTCAGAAGGCCACACACTCGCAAATTGACATACCAATTGCTGTCTAGAATGGATAACACACCCTTGGCTACAGTGAATCTGGTTATTGGGAACTATCGGATTTGTGGTTACCAGGCATGAAGATGCCAGAATTTTTTATCCCACCAGAAGTAACTTCGGATATGGCTGACCCTGGTGCATGCGTTCCAGCGCCAATTGACCTCCTGCTTTGGGCTGGTGTGTGGGCAATTGTGGTAAGCGATGATTGTTTCGTAAACTCACTTGGAATTGCATTTCAGCCATCGAATCTGGGTTGGTTGATGTATGGTGGAGGAGTACCTGAAAATTCTGCAGTAACAGCAGCAACCGCAGTGACAGACAGCTGAGCAACAATTGGATCATTTGTTACGACGGTTTTGGGAAATGGAAGAAATCGAGGAAGTGCGTATGCGCACGACTGAGCAAGAACGCTGTGAGGAGGTCTTTATGCAGTCGCATCGTCGGTTACCAGGGGGGCGCGGCGCTTCCAAGTGGATATTCCTTTGCGCGACGACATTAATCAACTAGGATCTTCAAGAGCCATTGCTTTACACAGATTTCGACAGTTGGAACGCCGTTTCGAGCGCGATCAACCATTAAAGGAAAAGTACTTCACTTCCATCCAAGAGTTATTGTGCGCCGGTCAAATGCAGTTGGCCGATCAGCCACCTAAAGGTTGGTGTTACCACATTTTTTTCTTTATTCATCCAAATACTTCATAATCATCATAATGGATGTGGAATTCCCAAAGATCTTCACCCAATTATTGTAAAATTAAACGCTGATATTTTGTATCGTATTATTTCGGAGCAATAGTCTGGTACAGAAAAATGCATCACTTTTTTTCCAAGACCTACACAAGCAATACAAATTTTAAATACCTCTTCCGTCTTCCAACATGTGGTCGCTATGTCTTGAATTGTATATGTCAACGTAGTCCGTTTATCAATTTAGACCCAAAAATAACACCACTTGAACGTGAAATATATTAAGTATATATTGGTTATTGGTTCATAAGTTGGGTTTCAAAATGCCACCAAGGCATGCTATTGTAAGAAACATCTTAAAGGCGACAATACATTACAAAAAAAGACATATACATATTTTAATTAATGAACAGAGTTTATATGACTCAATAAATTTGACTTAACTTAACCGAGGCATCCAATACGCATGTCCATTAACGAAATGTGAACACATAAAAGTATCCAATTTTTTTTTTTTTTTTAACTGAAATGTCTTAGGAAATTAAAGATGAACATATAACACAATGCGGTTCCAGTACTCATTGAAATGTTTTACGGCTGGCCATAAATTAAATTATTATCGGCGCGGCGTTGATTTTCAAAGAGATCTGGTTAAAGCAAGGGGCAGTTTGTATATTTCTCATTAAAAAAATTTAACAGAAGTACGTGACTTAAATCAAATTGATTTTAGAAGAAAAAAAAAGCCATCAAGAAAACCTCTGGTCAGTTGACAAAAAAATAATTAAACTTTGACAAATTAATTTGTAGGTATGCGTATGTCAAATCTTTAGCGAGAATTGATTTTACAAGGTCTGCATGTTGGATTTGTTTTAAAGCTGTGTCCCCTATTTATGTGAACATAAATAATTGTTTTTTTTTTTTTTCTAGTATAAGGAACCAAGTTCTTTTTACGTACCAAACTCCACTAAGTCCTCGGTTTTATCGCTCGCTGACAACGCCACTCCTGCTATGAACTTTTAAGTGCAAGCTTCTTTATTCACAGAGAAAAACCGACGATACCGATGTGTGAATGGTTTAATGGGACAAATTTACTTGCGCAATTGTACAGTAGCAAGAATACTTTAAGATCCCGATAAACACAAACTATTTTTCTTTTACTCTCCCATATATCTGAAGAGCTGAACTTCCACGCTGGATAATTCAGCGGTCTACAGGTCTCTTCCCAAATGGATGGAGAAGAGCATTTGTCCTAGCATTTGCTTTACTAAATTGTGGCCTTCCAGGTAGAAGTCTTATTTTTAAATAAACACTCTGTGACGTCAGTGATTAAAAAACGTTAATACAAACAACTTACGAGTATATACCATATTATAAGACTGAGTAAAAAATCTTATAAAAAAGAAAAAAAAAATCTTAGGCCAAGTAATATTATAGCCTCTTTCTTTAAACCGTTTTCAAAACTGGTGGATTGGTGAAGCAAGGAGCTGAGACTGCTTGATGAATCCAACTCAGCTACAATTCACTTTGTTCAAGGACAATGTGATACAAAGGAGAAGGAAATGTTAGATGAAATGGATATAGGTAATTGCTTCTAACTCAATAAAATGTGTTTAGTATACAACTTTAAATTTGAGGTCACGCATTTGCATTTAACTTACTAAATCAAAGCCAATAAAATTCTATTAAAAAATAAATACTATTTATACCTACTTTACCTACTTGCTACAAGTCTACTTATCATATAGCAAACAAAATAATCTAGTTTGTATTTGAATTTTAATTTTGATATGTAATGACTTTTTGACTTTTTGAATTATTATTATTATTATTAGTTTGAATTTTGTGAAATAAACATTAAGCGTCTTTTTTTTTTTTGAATTCTGAGTTTTATTTCTAATAGTTTCCAAATATTTCTATTTATCTTTGATCCGAACAAAATGGTCGAAATGACATTGCAAATGAGATTTGATATTATGCAATAGCCGTCTTCATACTTCCATTCGTTGACTTATGCCTAAAGACACAGCATATCATTCCAATGGTCCAAAAGGTAACTTCAAGACCATCGAAAAAATGGTTCCTGAAACAAAGATGTTTTCTTCTTTTCGGTGCAATTAAAGTAATATAACAAGTGGACCTATTTCTGCGAAAATCGTACTGTAATGATCATCAAAAAATTTACGTGTCTCAAAATATGTTTTTCTCGCCTTGATCATTTATCATTGTTTATATGATCTTGTGAAAAGACAAACGTTATTTTAAATGGTTGATAGTTGTAGGGAGTCGATGATTAGACTTAAACTCGGAACTATAGTAAAATATTTATTTGAGCCAGTATTGCATCTTTTTGAACTACTTGTACATACATATATATAAAGTGTCAGCCCTCAAATACCTCTCTTTTAACAAGAATTAGGGGAAGGGCAAATAGCTACGCATATGATAGATATAATTTATTTAACAAACTTACTTACTTACTTAAGGTGGCGCAGACAGTCCATTGTGGACCACGGCCTCAAACAACAATCCTCGCCAGCTAGGCCGGTCCCTAGCCAGTGGCCTCCAGTTGCGCACACCAAGTTGGTTGAGGTCGTTTACCACTTGATCACGCCACCTTAGATGGGGTCTTCCAGAACTGCGTCGGCCCTCCGGGTTGGAATTGAAGACTCGTCGGGCAGGAGCCTTTTCGTCCATACGCTCCACATGACCCAGCCATCTAAACCGCTGAATGTTCAGCTTCTTAACCAAGTCAATGTCGCTGTATAGCCCGTACAGTTCGTCATTGTATCTTCTCCTCCATACTCCATTGATACATACAGGCCCGAATATCACCCGAAGAATCTTTCTCTCAAAGCACCCCAGCCTGTATTCATCCGATTGTGTCAGTGTCCACGCTTCTGCCCCATACAGCAGGACTGGGATGATAAGGGTCTTATATAGTGTCTCCTTGGTCCTTTGAGAGAGGTCTTTACTACTAAGATGCCTTCTTAGCCCGAAGAAACATTGATTGGCAAGAGTGATTCTTCGACTGATCTCTTCACTGATGTTGTTCTGAGAGGTTATAGTGGAACCCAAATAGACAAAGTCCTTGACAACCTCAAAGTTATATCTGTCCATTGTGACGTTTTGTCCGAGCATACGGTGATGGTCTACTTCACCCGAGGACAGCATATACTTTGTTTTATCTTCATTTACAGCCCGACTCATTCGAGCCGCTTCCACTTCAATACTTGCGAATGCTCCACTGACAGCGCGCTTCGTTCTTCCAATAATGTCAATATCATCAGCATAGCCAAGTGAATCTAAAAAAAATCGTACCGCTGGTGTTGACATGCGAGTTGCGTACGATTGCCTCAAGAATGATGTTGAAGAGGTTACATTTTTTTTTTTTTTATAATGCACACGCGCTCAAGGGGTTTGTTATAGCCCTTTTAATGATAAGTCACAGCGCGAGCGATAGGAAGTTAGGAAGGGAGGGAAAGGAGGTGTCGATGAACATTGATCTTGAATGTTTGAAGATCAAAATGGCAAGGAAAAATTGTGCCAGGCAATCCATTCCACATTCGTGTTGTACGGCTAAAGAAAGAATCTCTATATTTCACGGTACGTCCGAAATTGGGGTCAAGTGTAAACTGATGAGCGTTCCTAGCAAGACGAGTATTACGGGGGAAATGTTTAAGGGGTGGAACGCAACTGGCTACCTCGAGTGAGCATTTTTTGTAAAAGAATCTGTAAAATAAGGAAAGACATGAGACATTTCGACGATGTTCAAGTGACGGAAATGTTTCAATAATGCTTCTCTCTCCTATCAATTTTAACGCTTTTTTCTGAACTCTGTCGAGCAGGTGAAGAAAAGTTTGAGAAGCACCTGCCCAGAGATGGGAGTTATACTCGAGCTTAGGGCGTATAAACGCTTTGTAAATTGTAGCCAGATCAGAAGGGGTGAAAAACTTCTTGCATCTATTAAGAAAGCCTAAGCATCTTGCAGCATTCTTGGCAATCTCAAGTATATGATCATTCCAACGAAGATTGTCACTGATACATATACCGAGTACTGATAGCTTTTCGGCCTCCTCGATGCAAGTACCATTCATGGATAATGGCATAGGGGTATGTTTAGCTTCAACGACAAAAGACAGCATTGAGTTTTCGACGCATTAAACTCCACACGATTTCTAGTACCCCAATTTACAATGCTGTTTAAATCGGAGTTTAACGAGCTTATCATACGATTTCGTTGTAATAACACGTCCAAAGGCGAAGGCCGTGAATTATCAAACGTATACGAAAAGCTGAGGGTTGAGTCGTCCGCAAAACAATTTAATGGATTAGAAGTCACAGACAAGAGATCATTTATAAAAATGAGAAAGAGAGTCGGAGACAGAACGGAGCCCTGGGGCACACCAGCATTTATTTTGTGGAGATCAGACTTGAAACCGTCTAATACAACTTGTATTGAACGGTCCAGAAGATAGCTTCTAATCCAACGAATAAGAGTATCATCGATACCAAATGCACGCATTTTCGATAAAAGAGCTTCATGCCAAACTCTATCAAATGCCTTTGAAATATCAAGCGCAATAATCTTGCTTTCGCCAAAGCGATGCACAGATTTGTTCCACTGTTCGGTGAGATATGCCATCAGATCACCAGTGGAACGATTGCTGCGAAAGCCGTATTGCCGGTCATTTAAAAGCTCCCGATCTTCGAGATATTTCTTGAGCTGACGATTTATCAGCGTTTCCATGACCTTGGAAAGAAGGGACGTAAGTGCAATTGGTCGGTAGGAGGAGGGGGAAGAGGAGTCACCTTTTTTTTGGGACGGGCTGGACAAATGCTGTTTTCCATCTACTAGGAAAGATTCCTGAACGATAGGAGCGATGAAAAAGCTTACGCAGTGATTTTGCCAGCGATGAAGAACACTTCTTCAGAAGAATAGGGGGTATACCATCCGGGCCAGCGGATTTGTGTATATCAAGATCTTGAAGTACTCTTGCCACTGTACGAGTGCGGAAAAATATCTGTCCCATAGAAGAATTAACGTCCTCAAGTACAGGAGGGGCATTGTTGCTTGCAGGCAACGTGGAACTTGCAGCAAAATGAGCTGCGAGCATATTCGCCTTCTCTGAAGAGCTGACAATAGGTTTATCGCCGACGATGAGCGTTGGAACTGATGATGACGTTGAGTTCTTGACGTTTTTTACAAATGACCAGAAGTTTTCACTGCCTTTGGGACATTGCAGAATTTTTTTCCGTAACTTCTGGTCATGTAAAAATTTCGTTTTGTGTATAACGGGGTTGCACGAGTTCCTAACTTGTTTGTGTTTCTTCCGATTTTCCTCAGTTGGGTTGGCTTTGTAGGATCGGAAGCTTACTTCTTTCAACCTGATAGCTTCTTTACACTCTTCGGTAAACCAAGACTTTTCTTTTGGTTTGATACATTTTGTTCTGTGAGGGACAAAAGTTTTCATTCCAAGAAAAATCACTTCTGTAATCATTTCAGCACTGGCATCAATGTCATTATCGAGGAAGCATAATGACCAGTTAAAGTTGCGAAAGGATTTATTCAGACCGTCCCAGTTGGCTTTCTCGTATTGCCAAACGGTCCTAGTGGGAATTTTTTCTTTAACTGGATGGTTGGAGATCGAGAAATTAGCTGAAATGACACAATGGTCCGAGGTGCCAAATGGAGAAGTTACTTTAATAGTATATTTATCAGGGTGGGAAGTAAGGAACAAGTCAAGAGTATGGGCGGAATGCCCATCAACATCCGGTATACGAGTAGGCTCATCGACAAGCTGGGTAAGATGGTTATACTCAGCAAAGATCTCGGTATACCTTCCTTCGAGTGTTGTCTGGCCAGAATAGCGGAGCCAACTTGAATTGTGTACATTGAAGTCGCCCGTAATCACGACTTCAGTGTGAGGACAATGGGAAACAATTCGGGAAATTGAATCTGACAGAACATCTAACTCATCACAAGTAGACATGCTGTCAAGATTCGGACTCCTGTAAAGAAAACAGTAATGAATGATATGCTTGCGGACAGTGAATTTGAGCCACAAGAAGTTAAAGTTCGTATTAGAACAATGCCCATATTCTGGAAGGCTCTGGCAAGCAATATCATTCCTAACATGACAGCGCGTCACCCTGTCGTAAGCTTTTCTCGACATTAAATGGGTCAGTGGTGTTCTTACCAACCTTGACGGAGCAGTGCGAGTTCTCCATAGTCATCCTGCACAATCGAACGAGTTTAGCAGGGATGCCAAGAAGTGACATGGCTCTGTATAGCTCGTTCCTGTTCACGCTGTCATAGGCGACTTTAAAATCGATAAAGAGGTGGTGAGTATCGATCTGGAATTCTTGGGTCTTTTCCAAAATCTGCCGAAGTTTAAAAATTTGGTCGACGGTTGACTTACCGGGTCTGAAACCACACTGATAGGGGCCAATCAGTTCACGTGCGAAAGGGTTCAGACGTTATCACACAGAATGGCCGACAAGATTTTATAGGCGACATTTAGGAGACTTATACCTCTGTAGTTGGCGCAGCTTAGAGTATCTCCTTTCTTGTGGATAGGGCATCCGACCAGATTGTACAGATGAGTATGTATGAGTATGCTCCTCACCAAGTCATCTCCCTCTGCTTTGAAGAGTTCAGCCGTAAGGCCATCCGCTCCAGCAGCCTTGTTGGACTTTAGTTTAGATATTGCTATCCGAACTTCTTCTTGGTCGGGAGGACGGAAATTTTGTTCATCATCATCCAAATTTTGGATGTCCAAATCATATGGATCATTCTGTCTGACAGCGATTAGTTGGTTGTCTTCGCCGTTTAACAGTTGGCAGAAGTGTTCTTTCCAAATTCTCAGCACCGACTGTGTATCTACAACGACATTCCCACCCTCGTCTCTACATGCTTCTGCTCGGGCTTTGTAACCTTTGGACGAATGCTTTACCCTTTGGTAGAACTTTCGAACATTGCTTCTGCCGTAGCACCCCTCAATAGATTCAACCATTCGTTTTTCCAGTTCTCTTTTTTTTCTTCTGAAAAGCCGATGTTCCTCTTTCCTCTTTTGATGGCATACCGCACGGGAAGCGCTCTTGGCAGCTTTAGTTCTGGCATTCAGAACTGCATGATAGGCTTCGTCTTTGGCCAAGTGTGCGAGCCTGCACTCATCATCACAACACCAGGTGTTTCGTTGTGGTCGCCTAATGAAACCCAAAACATCCGTGGCAGCGGTTTTGATGGATATTTTGCAATGTTGCCACTGGGCCTCTGGGTTTGGCGCAGGCACCGGGCTTGTCAAGAGATAAGAGGAGACATGGTTGGCAAAGGTTGTGGCGGTCTCTTGCGGTTGTAACTTGGCAACATAATACTTTCTCACAGTGGATGCTCGATTCTGCGGTCTGGTGGAGATCTGCATTCGCACTTTAGCTACAACAAGGTGGTGGTCCGAGTCTGTGTTGGCCCCTAGAAAAGTGCGGACATCCATGACACTGGAGGCATGTCTGCTATCAATCGCAATGTGATCAATTTGGTTGACGGTATTTTGATCAGGAGACCACCAGGTCCCCTTGTGCATATTGAGATGTGGGAAGTATGTGCTAGCTAAGATGACACTTCGCCCGTTACCGGAAGTGTTGTCGTGCAGGCAATGCTTTCCGACTGTCGAGCCAAAGTTACCCTCCTTTCTGATTTTGGCTTTGAAGTCACCAAGAATAAACTTAGTGTCGTATTTCGGGCATTCATCATACGTCTTCTCGAGAAGATCGTAGAATTCTTCTTTGGTCGTGTCATCTTTTTCCTCCGTGGGGGCGTGGACGCAGATCAGCGAGATGTTGCTGAATTTGGATTTAATGCGGATTGTGACAATGCGTTCGCTATGCCACGAAACCCCAAGACTTCTTGCCTAAGCCTTCCTCTTATCACAAATCCGCATCCAAATAGCCGCTGTTTTCTTGTCCTGTAGCACTTGCCGTAGTAGATGTCACAGTTTGTCATCCTCCTTGTGCCTTCACCATCCCATCGCACTTATTGGATGGCTGTGATGTCGGCTTTGACACCATCTAGGGCTTCCACTAATTGTTCGGCTGCACGTGTTCTGTTAAGGGTCCGGACATTCCACGGCAGAACCGAAATTCGTTGTCCTTGTTTCGTTTGCTAGGGTCGTCATCAGTAGGGTCATCCCTATCCGAGGCAGTTGGTTGTTTCGGAACAAGAGGGTTTTTTACGTGGTAGATACTCGAAACCCCCAACCTGGGGGACCAGGCCCTAGCTGCTCTCCTTGGACAAAAGGAGCTAGAGAAATCCAGAGTCAGTAACCCACTACGGGGATGTGAGAGCTACCGTTGGTCCTATATGGGCTCATCTGACTAATAGTAGTGAAAGGGCCCAAAGACCTGAGCTCCGCATATGTCGAAGTAGCTCAATGGGGTGCCTACCATACTGTCTGTAAGCGTCGCCGTTGGTTCACTTAATTGGAAGCTCATCCGCCGCTCGCTTGCTTTCTGAGGGGTTCGTACAGAATAAACTGCTACCCAACAAGAGACACAGAGGAGCTTTATGGCAGGGCAATTATAGTGTTGCTATTTTTCTGTGATTAACACTCGCGCTTATAAGGTCAGCAAGTCAAGTCCGGGTGGACAAGACTAGTACCCGATGGCTACCACTAGGAGGTAAAATAAGCACAATTGATGTATATGAAACAGTTGCAACGCTGGGCATCGCCAGGTTGATACCAATCAGGGTCTACCCTATTCATACAGCACCCAGCCATCTTCATAATAAACTACCTACTTGTTTAATCAGTATTTAAGGAAAAAATTTGCAATCATAAGAGTACCTACCTAACCAGTTTATAAAAGTCAGCATTAAAGTGCTATATAGCAGCAACAATAAGTTGTAGATACTTTAGTTAACCGGTAAGGCCGATGTCAACCACGTGTCTCTTGTGCTTGACAGGAGTCTCACGATTGTTGATATGAACCCGGCAGCTATGACAACAAGTCGTTAGAAACACTCCGATTGTGTTCACACAAACAAAGCCAAAACGAAGGCCTGCAGATTATAGCTCTTTAATTAACTGAACCCAGTTTCCCTCGACAATTGCTGTTGGTGAGGACTACCTAACCTAAGGACTTTTTCTAATTATATATCACACAAAATGAAAATTTAAAAAACGAAGGAAGAAAACAGTTTTTAATTTTGTTGATGTTCTTATCGATCAGTAAAATAATCAAAGTGAAAGTTTTAACTAGTTACTATTTACCCCGCAAAAGTGTTACAACTTGCCTCAGCATGAAATTTCACACGAAAAAATTTATTTACAAGGAACCGGATAAGATACACACACAAACACAACCAAAACTCAAATAGATGTTTGCAAAAAAATAACCACAGCGCTATCTCTTCCGTGCGAGGACGGCGACAAAAAAAAAAAAAAAAAAATCACGCAATTCTTAATTTTAAGGAGAGCCCTGTTTTTTAGCTGTTACTTCTTACCCCGGTTACGTTATGCCATACTCTAGCAAACTAGGTTCGTGCGACTTTCTTTCTACGATAGTTTTTATCATCAAATCATTTTAATATAAGGTTGAATTATAACTGAATTCAAGATCTTCTCCATTCTTAATTTTTATTGGTAGGCTTTCTACGAAAAAGAAGAAGCATAAATCAAACAAAACTTAATCTGAACACTCCCTTCATAACATTTGTCATATAATGGCCTGTGTATAGTGATGATGTACAGGGGAATGAGAAATAATGATAAGCAGCCCGGCCATATTGTGTCATCTGCGAGTGGCATAACCTTTAAGATCCGCCCATTTATTTTGATTTTCTGAATTCTGAACCATAGAAAGGTACCAATTGTTTCAGACAATAATCATGTTCAACGGGAGCATCCAACCGAAAAAATTTACTCTGATATAAAAGGTGGAGTGCTTGGAATTCATATTGAGATGTGTGTGAGGTAATTATTACACCACGCTCCTGAAGGTGTGGTGATGTTTATCAGTAACTGCGGATATAAGTTTATCAACTAATTAAACACTTTTATTTGGCTCCATTGCTCTATTTTCTAAGAATTTCAATCAAGTTTGTCAAAATCTCAATGACGTCATCACCAGCTCAAAACGATTCAACGTGATCGATTGATTTTCGATTTTTCATTTCAGAATGCCCAGTGAAAGCTATTTGATGGTGATAATTTTGTTCAAGAAAGTGTTGAACCCGACCTCGCGATCTTTTTAAAATCTACCATATTGAGGTATAAGCATGTTGGAAAAAATTTGTTTGCGTCGAGACTTTATTCTATTGCACTGATTATCAAAAAAAAGATACTTAAATATAATATTGTATTATAATAAATTATAACAAAATTATTCATTATCATCATTGGGACTTTAACACCAACATTGGCTCGGTCATATGGCTCGAACGCGCGATGGGTAAGCAAAGCATGTGTTGAGCCAACTTAACAAAGATGGCGATATGCTTATCGACTTCTTCAATGCTCGTCAACTTTTGATTGGTGGTTGCTTATTCCCGCACAAATCCTGTCACAAAATCACTAAAAATTAAATCGATCACATCACTCGTAGCAAGAAAACCAAGATTCAGCACAAGCGATCTAAATGATCCTAAGTAGGTACTTCGTTATTACATTTAAACACTTGACGTCAAAGCGCCATTGATAATTTAATGATAAGAAATATAAATAAAAATGAAAAAATTATTACAAATTTTTTTTATTGTATGATTAATATTGTATATTTTATTAATAATTTATAACAATAAATTTCACAACTTTATTAAAAAATAGTTCTTAATATGACGCGACGCGTTTCCAATAGACACCTTGGACAAAATCACTTATAGAGGATCAATTAAAGAAAGGATCAATTCAGAAACTTACGGAAAATATCGAACATGCTACAGTAAGAGGGGACGCTACAGAGCTTTATTAAATCACCAAGGACATGGTTGGACAGCGCAGTCGCAATAACATATGCAATCCGCAATTGAACAGCATCCGCAGGTCTTGTTCTAAGTGTAATGACACTAGCCCTCCCTCCTCTCCACCAACAAGTAAAGAGATAAATAATGCGAAGAATACCTTCCGAAGTTCTGAGAACAGACCCCAACTTGGGAGCAGGTAAGTTGTTGTCACACGTATGGGCTATTTGGAAAACGAAACCATCCTTAATGAATGGAAGGGGAATTATTCTCAAGCTACCGAAGAATAGTGATCTCTAGGACTGTAATAATTTTTTTGGTATCACCATTGTGTCCGTATTTTCGAAGTTTATGTTAACTATAAAACTATAAAGTCCAGAAGCATAGACTCGCTCAGAATTAGACAATTGTGGTTTCGTAGTGGTCTGTCAACACAATTACCTGCGAATAATTCTTTTACAATGTCGGAATCGTCAAACCTTTACCTAACCTCTTGTTATCTGGTGATCTCTAGATGTTAGCGGCATCTCCAGCCGAAAAGTCACCGATTTTGTTCTAACTTGCTATTAAAGATGTTATGACTACCACCGTTGGATAAAATATGAGACTTGGTATTGGTATCTAATGTCGGTTATTTCAAGAGTTGAGCCAATGGATTATGCTAATGGCATCTGATGGCAAATAACCCTGGAGCTCTGAAAGAAATAGGTCAATCGCTACAACACAAATGAGAAAGTGGCTGGTCAAAGATTTTACGCCAATAAAATGATTATAATGCACACCAGCTAACACCAACTATAGCAGATTGCAGTTAGACAAGAGGAGCAAGTCTGGATACCAACGACTGATTAATTAAAGCTCGAAGTGTAGATATTTGAAATCCTTTCGACAGTGTGGAATTCCAGATTCCGACACCTGGAGTAATATACAGACCTGTGTTAACCATTTCCTGCACTACATCTTAAATATCAAGTCAGTAACCATATCTAACAACGAACTGTGACTTTTATGTAACTGGACAAGCAAAAGTGAGTAAAGGCGTCAAACAGAGAATGTGACGCGGCCGCTATAGGAAGGGTTTGTAGTCAAATAAACTGCCTACGAGGACACAGCAAGAAAATAAAAATCAACCAAGTTTTTTTCGATTGCAAATCAGTTGAGTGGTATTTCACGTGTACAGCATGAAATAAATTTTGTTTAGTCGCATATCAAAGTGTCGATATATCGATTTTATTTGGTTTTAAAACACTGTGACATAAAAAGATCGTCACAACAAAATTCAAGGAAACAAACTATTAACATATCTCATCAAGCACTGCTTAAAAAGACAGAACTACTTAGTACCAAATTAAAGTCAGTCTTAAAAATACAATCGTGACAGGTCCAGTCATTCATTGAGATTGATATTCAGATATTGATATTGATTTGATGGAGAAAATACTGTAGACCTTCAAAAGTGGTGTCAACAGAATATTTATAGAGGACTGTCAACTCATTATATGGATAGATAGCGTCTTTTTAAGAAAAGTACCAACTAACCACTATGAAGTATGTTACAAAACAAAACTCTTCATCCAGCAAAATGGGACCTTACCAATATCAGGTTAAGAAGATAGTTACAATAACAGAGAATGATTTCTATATGAATAACTTACGGCGCGGCGACTCATTATTAGAAGCGAAATACGCACTGAGACAAATATTGCAGCCAGGTCATAGAGGAGGATTTAATTAACAAGGTCCTGCAAACTCAAAATCAGTTTTAAGATACTAACATCATAGATTTTCAAAATAGTTAAAAACTAAAAACGACTTTTTAAATTTTGTATTTATTCTCCTTTCATTGTGTTGCTAATTCTTTCTTATCATCGCTTAATAACAACTAGTCTAATTTGTATTATTTGTTTGCACACGTCATATTTTCTGTTTCATTATTGGCACATTATTCAAAACATTGTAAGCCTGTGAACAGCCTGTTATGAGATCACTCTCAAAAGGACTCTGGTCCAGCCAAATTGAAAATCACTTTCAAAGCGTCAGTTTATGTGCGCGAGGTTCTTACAAAGAATGATAGATAAAATAATATAAAATTATAACACATTTACACGTTTCGCGAGAGTGAATTGGAAAAGAAGACCGCTTTCACAAAAGAAATACAAAATGTGAAGCTTATTATCATAAGACTATGTGCCGTGAGGCACGAACAATTAAAGACAATTTATTGTCATAGCGAGGGCAAGAAGTATTTGAAAATGCAATCGTTTTAAGTTAAAAGGTAAATCCGGTGGAATCATTGGAATACGCGGAATCAATACATCTTCACTTTTAAATTTTCCTTTTAAAATCGTTACTTCAATAAGATTATTCATGACAGTTTTTACTGCTAATCTTGTTCCGTTGCACAATCGAGGTGTATTTATATTACGAAGAAGAATAATGGGTGCTATAATTTTCAAATTTAAACGATGATGCGGCAGTAAAGGCAAATCCAAGGAATTCAGAAATTCCGTTGGATAATTGACAGCGTCATCTTTATTTGTGACCGTATCTACTGATTTATACGTCACAATCTCACCAGGCACATCATTTAAAATATCCGCATTCAATTGACCGACATCTTTATTTTTGGCTGCGAGTATTGCTCTTTCAGCTAGAAAATTGTGATTTCAATAATTTTGTGCAATGTTTAGAAAAACACTTGAAACCAATAATTGTTGTTTTGTTTGTACAAAATTACAAAAATTATCTGGCAAAGTGATCTACCCAGTAGTAGCATCAATAGGAACTTGTCCATTTCCTATCGACCGTAGTTGTCTATAAAACCTATTTAAATCATTGGCACATTTTCAATTAATTATGGAAATAACACCTATAGGTAAACACAAAGGCAAAATTATCAATTGCACCTACTTCTTTAACGAGTTGCGGGATTTTTTTTTTTTTTTTTTTATAATGCACTCGCACTCAAGGGGATATGAATACTCTTATGGTCAAAACAGATGTGCAGCCTTTTCCCATGCAGAGAAAATAAATTACACAGGTTCTTATGGGAGCTGTCACTTTCCAGGGTATGCACGCAGCCTTGCGCTGCACGATGTCTCTATTCCTAAAAAGGCTGCCTAGTTTCATTGCAGCCACAACAACAAACGAAAAAAATTAAAATAATTAGTATCTGGCATTACTTATTTTGACAGTTTTGCCGAAAACAGATGTGTGGTGTTTATTCGCACACAATAAACAAGCTTTGCTAGAGTCGTCACAATTGAATTTTTTGAACTGAGAAGTTGAGTTTGGCCATTGTATATACATTTTTATAGTAATTTCATGGAACATGTATTTTAGTTCTGAACTTCGTTAATGGCGGCTCTAGTTGTTTTATCTAGCTTACATCAAATGTCTTGTATTGTTGTTTTTGTTTCAGATAGCATTCTAGACAAAAACCACTCCTAACTCACCAATCAAGTGTTTGTAAACAAAACAAAATAACTTTTTTTTTAAATAAAATCCCGGCAACGGCAGTCGTAAACATAACAAAACAAGAAGAAACAATGAAAAGGTTGTAAAAAAGAAAGAGACAAAAGATAGCTTGGTGTTCAACCAACACTTATTTAGCGAATTTCCAAATTACCTTATTTCAGCCCTAATGAAAACGTAGTATAAAAGCTTAAAATCATGTGAATTACATTTTATTTAAGTGTTTATAAACGCTCTCCCATGTATTTTGAACGAGGACTAGTTAACCACACGAGTAAAGCAAAAAAATCTTTTAAATTTGCGTGCAGACAGACACTACATTCTCCCTTCGATTTGACAGAACTAGGCATTTTACAATTTCAAAAGTATGCACATCTGTTTTAGGTTCGGTTTTGCATGCAGCGCTGCGTGCAAACCCTCTGCACATCTGTTTTCGGCTTTATAATGATTTAACATGTGCGAGCAAGGATATAAGGAATAGAAAGATAGGAAATAAAGGTGGTATAGTGGTTTGAGATTTTCAGGTGATAATTATCTCAAGGAAATTCCACGGGTTGCATCCAGTTGAAACTTGGGAAATAAATAAAAATTGCTGCCCAGGCTGGGTTTGAACTCATAGCTCACAGGTTAAGCAACCAAGCACTACATCTTGTCTTTTTGTTCTTGTTTTTGTATCATCCACTGTACTATTGCCACCAGCAATGCTGGTAACAGTCAAAATAATTGATAACAAACTACAAGTGGAGCTGTTTAAACTTACCATAGACGACCTCTTGAGGATCATATACCTAGTCATTTGTTCAACCTCATCTAATGGAATTGTTCCTGATGAATGGAATTTAAGCTTCGCGTGTCCAATGTTCCCTTTTGCGCATGACCTAAGTGGACAGACAGAGTTACACAACAATCGACATGCTTGGTTAGAGTAGGTAAGAACACCAACATATCCTTTCATGTTTAGAAAGGCTTAAGACAAGGTGACGCGCTTTGATGTATAAAATATTGAACACCGTTTTTGTGGCAATCCTTCGAAATCAGGTGCAGATTTTCTTCGTAGGCTTGAACAAAACGTCACGATGTACAGATAGGTATTTTATCTTTGAAGTTCTCATAGACTTCATCTATTTGGGTTGCATTATAAGCTTAGTGCAGAGATCAGACGATGAATCACTTATACCAATAGCTGTTTCTTAACCCTGAGAAAGCATCTTAGTTAGCAAAAACTCTCTCAAAAGATCATAGACCTTCCCCCATACAAGAACTTTATTATAGCAGTCCTGTTGTATTTGACATGTTTTTTTTTTCAGCCATATAATTGGTCGTACCTAAAAAGCAATACTGATTTGTTTAAATCAAAATTGTTAGAGCGGTTTTTGAGAAAAATAAGCTTTAACGTAACGATTATATGGCAGGTACCGTTATTTTTTTAACTCAAAAAAATTAAATTTCCCCTCTGTACAATACCAAGAAAACTCTATATACAAAGTTTGAAGTAATTCGGCCCACCCCTTTGAGCTGTAGGGTGTAGATGTCTATACACACAGACGGACAGACATCCAGACGGACAGAATTCTTAGGCTATCTTTTTTCGTCTTCGCTATCATTGTAATGTCATGTTGGATTGTTATCTCAAAACTTTTTTTTTTACGAATGCATAACTTGCCTTATACAGTACCTATAATCGCAATTAATAACTCTACAGCCGTTTTTCTTTAAATTGTTACATTTATAGTTTAGAGAAAAAGCATCAAGCAGTTTGGGCTGTACCTTGATAAAAAAAAGCTCACATCCGCACATACGCACGTCCGCACAAACAGACCGACGGACGACGGACGGTATTACAAAATCCACTTTTCGGGCTTCTCTATCATTTTAATGACATGTTTGAAAACCTTTATTTTTCTTGAACGAAACCAATACTTGCTTTATACCTAGAGCAAGTAAAACGAAATCCGGGATTCACCTAAGACTGACAACGTTGTTAGCTCGCACCAGAGGCAGCGCCACTAAAAAAAATGGTCTAAGTATATTACCTACATCCTACAAAGTTAAAGAGTCGAACAGCTCTTTTTATGGGAGCCATGCTTTATAATGGGTGTTACTGAAAACTATAAAAAACTATGCCAAACAAAGTTTGAGTGAATTGATCAACCCGTTCCCTACTTATGGATTTTTGTTATGACTATTTTAGGGAAAAACGCGGTTTTGTCAATAATGTCCTAGTTTGTTAAAATACGAATACAATCATAATGCTAAGAGCCGTTTCCAAGCAAATCCAAAACGAAATAAACGTTCAATGAAAAGTATTTATTCGGGACAGGCTTCAACGATATAAATCAAATCTCAATCAACGATTTTTCTTTAAACGGTTATATATCTATGAATTTTGAAGAAAATCTGCCTAGGCAGATAGCGAAAACCACCTACTTGTGCTTCCCTATCAAGGTAATGTCATGCTTGATTAAAACATCGATTTTGGTTTCTGTACAAAACCAATTCTTGCCCTCGAATATAAAACACATTTCGATAATGAATATGAGTTCATGTGGTGTTGTATTTTTCTACATTGATGAACAAGGGTTGACAAAATTTTCAAAAAAAAAAGGAAAGGAAATTGCCTGGCAGGAATTAGTAGAGCGGTGGCATTTATGACACAACTACAACACACATAACACGAACACATGTATCAAAACGATAGCTGTTCAAATGTTTATGGTTTGAAAAGGCCCTTGAAACAAAGTGACGGATTCGTATGTAATATGTAGAAAAATCCTTCTAAATGCCAAAACATTGCTCATCATAAAAAATAATAAAACACTATACAAAATCAATGACAATGTGACCCTTCTTCAGAATTTAACAATAAGGTCATAGAAAAACATTTGGATTTTCTCTAGCATATGTGAAGATAATTTATGAAGCAAACTATGAAAATAAATCCCAACTCTTTTTTTGGGACCTACACAATGAATTGTATTAAATGATTTACTAGCGGCGCGAAGTGTGAACACATATCAAAGAATTTTACGAAAGACGGTCAGTACGGAATAATATCTTGTTTAAACACACACATTCAAGGCAATACATAGGTATTATTTGTTCTTTAAGGCACTATGCCTAACTTCAAAGCACTGTGGTTTTAGATTCTTAACACATTATATTTTTTTCAAAATTTATCAAAAAATGTATTTGCTGAATACCTACGAACTGGCGTTTTTGATTTTTTTTTTGAAAAATGTTTTCAAAAAGTTTTTCAAAAAAAACCTTTTTTTCTCAAAAACCGCACCACAGATTTTATTCTCATATATTCAAATTTATCTAAGAAATGAAAGGCCGTTCTTTTTTCAGCCAGCTCAAATTAGTTTAAGTATTTATTTATTAATTTTGAAAAATTTATTTTTATCAAAATCTCAAGCCCCAAGAAGTCCACAGAAACAGCTCTGATTATAATGATTTTTTTTTAAATTTTTGTTTACTTATATTGTTCAAAATCAGAAACCGTGCAGGTGGAGGAAATAATTAATTAAATTGTTTACGCAATGTGTTTGTTGTTTATACAGGGTGATTCACCCTAGGTGCCCCAAAAGCAAGACCGTTGAGGCAAGAAAAAAAAATATTCGAGGGGGGTCTTCTTGCCACCGTTTAGGCAAGAGGGGCGATTTTTTTAAGAAAATTACTTATATTTAAAAAAAACTATTTAAAATAACGGTGACTCCTACAACTTCATGTCATATACTTTTTTGTAAAGCCAAAGATCTGTTTTTTATGATGTTTTTAATTAAAGTTATTTTAGTGGACTGGTTTTGAAATATTAACTTTCAAACTCAAAACCATAAAAAAAAAACGAAATATAAAATTAACTTTCAAACTATTTTTTTCAGAATTTTACGTTATTAAGTACTAATTTTTGTCAAAGTTCAATGCTCTTATTAAGTGTTAGGGGCCAGTTATAGCGATACGGAAAACCAAACCGAAAAAAATTTCAAATGGAAAATTTAATATGTTATGGTTCGATTTAGAACACAAATGATACACTGATCGATGGCAACCAACTCAGACAATTTATTTTGCAAATAAGAATTTGAATTGAACTTGTACTTTTTGTTAAAAATGCAATTTTTTATTTTTCTTTTATACGCATAACAGAAAAATAAATAAATACATTTTAAACGAAAAGTACGAGTTCAATTCAAATTTGTATTTGCAAAATAAATTCTCTGAGTTGGTTGCCATCAATCAGTGTAACATTTGTGTTCTAAATCGAACCATACCATACTAAATTTTCCTTTTGAAAATTTTTTCGGTTTGGTTTTCCGTATCGCTATAACTGGCCCCTTAGTCGGAAACTGAAAACCAGATGCTAAATTGTCTTCTACTTTTTGAGAAAAAAAATAACGAAAACCAAATTGCCCATCTGCAAGGTTTCTGATTTTGAACAGTATAAATAAACAAAAATTTAAACATTTTTTTTATCAAAATCGGAGCTGTTTCTGTGGACTTCTAGGTTAAGCCGTCGTTACAGGCAATCTGGGCCATGTGGAGCACATTGACGAATAAGCCCCAGCTGGTGCTTTCGATTCTAATCCTGCGGGCTCATGCAGTACTGAAAGACTACATCTCAGGTGGTGCAATCAAGTGGAGGATGACCTCAACCAATTTGGTGTGAACAACTGAAGGCCACTGGCTAGGTTTGGTGGTTGAGGTCGGGGTCCAATATAGACTATCTGCGCCACCTTAAATAAGTACGTAGGCTTCTATAAATATATCGAACCGTTCCGTTTCACGCAAAATTTTCTTAGTTTTTAACCGATTTCGCAAAACCATTTTAAAATTTTTTGATTTACTTCGTTTGTATTGTTAAGATATTATTAAAAAGATAACGCCAGTCTTAGGTTTTGGCTAAAAATACAAGAACGGGATAAAAATGTCAATACGCTCAAAATGCGGGACCTAAACACTTCTTATTTGTTATCGTCCTGCTGTTGCACCCAAATAGCAAATACGTGCGACCCAGGCTTGCATTTTATTTAAATTTTAATAAAATCGCTACAGTTATTTTTATCGAAATATACTAAAACCTAATTATTTTGGCTTAATCTGAGTGTTATACTGGAGCAATGTTTACGAATATTTTGATATGTTGATGTTTAAGATCCTTGGAGTACATAAATTATTGTTAAGTCAAGTTTGTTACGTAGATGTCCTTTTCAACTTATAGCCTGTTATTAATCGTTATACTCAGATTTTTGCTGTTTGAAGCTAAACACAAAATACTAGAAGGCAATTAGTCTCCAAATAAGTATAGGTAGGTTTTATGTAATATCAATAAAACACAACAATCAAATCGAAGTTGTCTAATCTTTGAAATACTATTGCCATTTTATAGAAGGTTTATAACATATGCTCGGTCTCCAGTCTAAATCATTTCGATTCGTCGTCGTCAAATGTTTGCCCAAAAAAATCGATTTCAGTTGACTGCACTTTTAGCCGAAACCTAAAAACGTAGTTTTCCTAAAAATTCTTTCATCTTATGTCCAGCCATTTAGGCTGTATCTTCTTACCGTTTAAAATTACGCGCAGACAGAACAACTTCCAAACCCACTTTTTTGGGCTTCCTTAAACAATTTATTTCAAAATTATTCCAAGAAATTCTGAAATCAGATGCAGTTGACTGTTTTTGTTGTTAAGATTTAGCAATTTCTTTTTTTATTATTATAAATTGCAATATTTTTTCCACTAAACTGATCTTTTGTTCTTCTCATTATTATTAAGAACAATTTAAAACAAATCAAGTGGTTGCTTTAATTACTGAAATTTTACAACATACAATTCTCTAGGCAACTCTGGATTTCCAATTTTTCAACAACGAAAACCAAACTGAATCTTAAATCTTTGTCTAATTGGTATAAAAAGGATACAGCAAAAATGTTCATTGGCTTGTATCTATATTAAAACACTCATTAGGGTAACGGGGTCCAGCACAATCAGATACATATCTTTTATTCAGTTGATCTATAATTTTGTAAGGTCAGTTTTGCGCGAACATAAATTATTAACTTCAACTGTCATCAGATAGTAATAAAAAATATTTGTGAATCTTTTCGAAAAAAATGGCAGAGCATTGCAGTTGTGATGATAAAAACTATTGCACTCCGTGTGTGTTTTATTTACCAACCCCAAAAGGGGCTCCATCTTCATACCAAAATCCAAATCAAAGCTTTTCTCAAACCAGAAATGATCCATCAGACGACAATAACAATGATTTTATATCCGAAGAGGATAATGCTCTTCAACCCAAAGTTGTTGTTCCTTCAACTTCATCGATATATCCACAGTTTCAAACAAAAATATCAAAATCATATAAACGTTATGCTTGCACACAAAATGACGCTGAATTGGGCATACCATCACCTGTACCTGTTGCAGAAATTCTAAGTGCTATTCCTTTAGATGGCGACGACATTGACGAGGATCATATTCAACGACAAGCTGGATAATTTGATTTTTGCTTCTGCCTCTCCGGATTTGCTATTTTCTGTACATGTGTATTGAATTGGATTGGGTACATGTTGGAATAATTTTGGAGACACAAAAACGCTTCAAATAAAATTATATTTTGACTATATAAGCATTCAATCGTACGAGAAGCAAAAAACTTTCCTAACTTAACTGTTTCATTGTTCTACATAATTATTTCCTGTTCATTAACCGTTTAAAATGTTTTATATAAATTTGTGTTTCACTAATTTTTTAAAAACTAGATATAAAAACATATTGTAATCATTTTATTGTTCGAGATACTAATAAAGTAAAATCTATATGGAAAGGACCGCTTTCTGATGAAATAAAAAAAAAACTGAGCGACTCGTTGTATTTGACATACCGTTTAAAAAGGTGTAACGGTGATGCAGTCTTATAAGAAAATATGTATCTTTTTCGTGAAGATTGTTTATGGATATGTCCTTCTTAATTTACCAACCTACTTACTTACCTTCTCATCATTGTCGATCATACAATATTATTTGCCAGATTTGAAGAAAAACCAACTATCCGAAAGTCATTTTAGAATTATAAAAATTTAAAATCAATAAGTGCGTGTGCGTAGGTTAGGTATGTCATGAACTCAAATTAGTAATTTTTGTCTAGGTTTTCATTAATTTTTCAGTTTTTATATCTTCCTAGAAGTCTATAAATATGACCCATTTATCGCAGTGCTATGAGCCTTATCATAAGAATTACAACAACCAAATAATCGCATTTGGCTCTTGAAAGACGAGGGTTATTTTTTGTGTGAAAATAAATTACTGTTGGAGTAAATTAGGTGTTTTTTTTAAAGACCCAATTACAATGAATTTGTTATAAGATCCTTCACTAGGATTTTAAGAACATAATATTTGTCGAAAATAAATGGCACTGTTTCAGAGAGCCCTTGAAGTGCGTGCGAGTTCAAAATTTGAGTTTTCTAAGAATTTTTACGCAATGTGACAGTTTTTTCAAGTGTTTGTGAACTAATTTTTCCTCGCATTGTCAACATCGGTCTTTGCAGCTATTGTATGTACAAAATAAGAGTGAAATGAGGACCTTTTACGAAGATAAAATTATATCGAGGTTGTCTTAGTTTAATGTGTTGCTTATGAAAATAGGATTAAAATTAATTATGCGCACTTGGTATTGTCTCTGCGGCTTTTTCATGCCGAAGATACCCTTTAACTAATAATTTGTTTTTGTTAACGCTTTTAAAGATTTTTAAAAATTGTAAGTGTCATGCACTGATAAAACAATTATTTTTCTTCGGGAGACGTACGAATGGTCGACAAAAAAAAAAAATTTCGACTGGATAAATACAAATTACATCGACTATCAAAATGTCGACTGAAAATTGATCGACAGAATAAAAGTTGACAGTTTAAAATCCAGACCATGGAAATGTCGATTGAAAAAGTGTTTGTAAAAATTTCGACTTTTATCCTGATAAAAAATATAGTTCTTTTGATTGCATCGACAGTTTAAATTTCTAATTATTTTTAAATCATAGTAGTAGGGCCGCAACACTGATCGACAGTGGCAAAGTGAATGATGTTCACATGCATGCGGCGCGCCAATGTGAACATCATTCACTTTGCCATTGTCGATCTTTTTTCGAGTCGACATTTTCAAAATCGACTTTATAAGAGTCAACATTTTGATCTGGCGGTATTTTTACCAATCGACTTTTCGTAAGTCGACATTATGACAATCGATTTTTTCAAATAGACATTTTAAAAATCGGCAAATCGGACCCAACCCTTTTTCTTCAAGCTATATACCAGATTAACAGAACAATACGGATTACGGGCCCTAGCTGAAGAGCAAATAAGCAGGTAGACTATTTATAATGCCTTATCTGTTATTTAAGTGCCTTCATTAAAATAAAATGAAGACAAAAACGATTGTAAAACTGTTTGCTTTCTGGATACGACCAACGGTGGTTCCTAATTTAGTAAACCTATATATAATAGAATATATTCAATTGCACGAAACAAAACCCCTTGACATTTGACTCTAAGTTACCTACAGGTTAATAGCATGGTACAGCCAGTTGATGGGGAATATTATGAATATGATGGCTCCTTGATAATGCTTTATCCTGAGGAAATGCCACCAGCCTTTTAAAAAACTCCCTTCATACTACTCACCATACTCTGGATTTTGCTAATTCTAGATTTTTTTTCTAGATTTTCTCTTTCTAGATTTTATTGCTCTAGATTTTTTTTCTAGATATCGTGGTAAACCCGATAATAACGGATATCGGGTCTAAACGAAATGGCTTGGACTTTATATGTCTTTCATAGTACCTAAAAGACGGCATCTACATTTCAAATACGAAAGGTTATTTAACGGGTGTTCTATTTTTAGCCAAAACTTTGTGGTTTTTACTAACTTTTTCAAAAATGATTTTAACAATTTTGAATAAATTACTTTATGGGTATTCTTTTTTGAGTATTTTATTGATAACTGCGCTCATAAGTTTTGGCTTAAAATGCAAGTAACGGACATCTGTTTAGAGTTTTTAAATGACTTAATTCAATTAGAGGTCTTAGTATGTATTTCAAAATAACAGGCAAAATTAACATTATCTTATAACACAGTCAAAATGCGCTGCTAAGCACTTCTTAAACAAAGAATTTGAATTTCTTTGTTTATTATATACAAATTTGTAATTATTGTGCTATATTGTACCCACAGAGCAAGTTCGTGCGACCCAATAGTGCATTTATTTTTATATATTATTTTCATTCACGATGGGCTGGACTTTGTGTGAGTGTTTTAACAATTATTGGTCATTGGTGTCTTTGATTTTTTTTTTTTTTTTTTTTTTTTTAAACCTGCAAATGGGAAGGCAAATAAAGTTAATTGTGAAAGTTAGATATCAACATGCCTTGGTCTAGAAAATATCTAATTGGGACTGAAAAACGAAAGAGAAAGAAACGTCGATGATGATAATGTACTATACATACTTTTGTGGAACATAAAGCTCGGAAAAAATTAATTTTTTTAAGATTAAAATCAAATATTTCTTTCACTATAAATATGTATAAGCCTATCCTTTTGAAACTAAAATTAATTAGACATTTAACTTAAGTGCACGCTATATTATTAAAAGTTTTGGGTAACTACACTTTTTATTGAACGAGTTTTATAAAATACAAAGATTTCCAAATCGTTTGCTATTAACTTACAAAATCTAAATTAATAAATCATATTTTAAACTGATTGTCACCCCAAATCAGGAGTAAATTTCTATTTGTTAAAATAATTTAAAGATGGAATAAAATAAAATAATAAAAAAAAAAAAAGAATAAAGACCATATCCTCACTAATCCTGCATTAATTCAACAAGATACAGTCACCATGTTTGCCTGTGGAAGCCAGAAATGTTTTTATGTTAGACAAGTGGAGAGGACTTCAACAAAGAAAATATATTTTCTGCTACGCTTCGTTTTGTTTAATCTAATCTTCACCGCCTTCAACTATTTGAAACAAAGACAACTCAATTTTGGAATTTTATGGTTAGTAGTATGAAGGGAGTTTTTTATAATCCTGGTGGCATTTCCTCAGGATAAAGCATTTTCAAGGAGCCTTCCTATTCATAATATTCCCCATCAACTGGCTTAACTGTACCATGCTATTAACCTGTAGGTAACTTAGAGTCAAATGTCAAGGGGCATTGTTTCGTGCAAATTGAATATATCCTATTTTATATAGGTTTAATAAATTAGGAACCATCGTTGGTTGTATCCAGAAAGCAAACCAATTTACAATCGCTTTTGTCTTCATTTTATTTTTATGAAGGCACTTTAATAACAGATAAGGCATTATGAATAGTCTAGCTGCTTATTTGCTCTTCAGCTAGGGCCCGTATTGTTCTGTTAATCTGGTATATATAGCTTGAAGAAAAATAATTGTTTTATAAGTGCAAGACACTTAAGATTCTTAAAAATCTTTTAAAGCGTTAATAAAAACAAGTTAAAGATTATCTTCGGCATGAAAAAAACGCAGAGACAATACCAAGTGCGCATAATTAATTTTAATCCTATTTTCATAAGCAACACATTAAACTAAGATAACCCCAATATAATTTTATCTTCGTAAAAGGTCCTCATTTCACTCTTATTTTATACATACAATAGCTGCAAAGACCGATGTTGACAATGCGAGGAAATCTTAGTTCACAAACACTTAAAAAAACTGTCACATTTCGTAAAAATTCTTAGAAAACTCAAATTTTGAACTTGCACGCACTTCAAGGGCTCTCTGACACATTGCCATTTATTAGTTACATATATGCTCTTAAAATCCTAATGAAAGGATCTTATAACAAATTCATTGTAATTGGGTCTTAAAAAAAAACACCAAACATACTCCAACAGTAATTTATTTATATAGCAAAGGATGAGTTGGAATTTATTTTCCTTTATTCATCCAAATGCTTCATAAGCATAATAGATGCGGAATTCAAAAGGATCTTCATCAAATTATTGTAATATTAAACGCTGATATTTTGTATCGTTGTACTATTTCGGAGCATTGGTCTGGTCCAGACAAATCCGTCACTTTTTTTCCAAGACCTACACAAGCAATAAAAAATTTTAAATACCTCTTCCGTCTTCCAGCATATGGTCGCTATGTCTTGTATTCCACATGCCACCGCTGCCCTTTTGTTTAATCATGACATCTCCCGTTCTTTAATTTAGACAGAAAAATAACACCACTTGAACATGAAATATATTAAATTTATTATTGGTTCGGTCATAAGTTGTGTCTCAAAATGCCACCAAGGCATGCTATTGTAAGACATATCTTAAAAACAAGATATATACATATTTTAATTAATGTACAGAGTTTATATGACTCAATAAATTTCACTTAGCTTAACCGAGCCATCCAATATACGCATGTCCATTACCGAAATGTGTTTATACATAAAAGTATCCATTCTTTTTTTTAACTAAAATGTCTTAGGAAATCAAAGATGAACATATAACACAATGCGGTCCCAGTACTCAATGAAATGTTTTACGGCTGGCCATAAATTAAATTATTATCGGCGTTGATTTTCAAAGAGACCTGGTTAAAGCCAGGGCAGTTTGTATATTTCTCATTACAAAAATTTAACAAAAGTACGTGATTTAAATCAAATGGATTTTAGAAGAAAGAAGGCATTAAGAAGGCCTACAGATCAGATGACAAAAAAATGAAACAGTTTCTTCTTTCGTGACGAATTTATTTTTATGTCAAATCGTTGACGATAATTGATTTTACAAGGTCTGTAGGTTTAGTATAAGGAACTAAATTTTTATTTATTTACTTATTTACTAGATTTTGCCCGCTACTTCATACGCGTGGATTTTAGAATAAAGTAGGTATCTCAGTATATTTTTGTTTTTGCACAACCGGTTCAAAATGGGGGTATGCGTGGTATGAAAGCTACATACTTTACCAGCTCTACAGCCGTAAGATTTTTGGCGTCTGTATAATATTATTTCGAAGTATCATAACGGTATAAATTGCAAAGTTGGAGGGTTAAGTTCTGAAGCAATATACCTAATTGGAATGCCCCCTTTCAAAACGATGCTACGCGCCGATACTGCTATTTATGGCAGCTCCGCTTCATCGGTTTTGGTCGTAAGTATTGCTCGTTCACCGTTCTTTATGGTTACATTATTTTTCGATTTCTGCTTTCTCTGAATGAGACATTGTCTATCTATATGGTGGTAAATAGCGCCATCTATGATGTTTTTGATGTAACTTCTATTCAGAACGACTAACTTATTTCTATTCATGTATATGTAGGTAAGTGTGGCGTTTCGTTTATGCCATTATGTAAGTGAGACGCTAACTTCCTTAAAATCATTTAATTTTGAATAACGTACCATTGCAGCAATATTAAAAAAACAACCAGAATTAGATACTTTCCTGCGATGAAATATAGCCTATATTTTAAGTTGGCGAACTACCAATAAATCTGCGAAAGCCGCATTCAATTTCATGCAGTAGTTTTTGCGTGATGCGCGTACAAACATACAGACAGACAGACAAAAATTCTGAAAACGGTGGTTTTGGCTTCTGTGGGTCTAATAGAGACTCCCCATATTAGTTTTGCATCTATATCTTCAATGTACAGACATCGACCCGTTACAATTTTATTATATGTATAGATTAAGTCAATCAGAATACGCTCTTATAGACTAGAATAACAAATTAAAATTACGTCGGGATGACATTGATAATGTGTATGGCCTGACACGTGCTGGGCAAATGGGGATGGTTGAGGGTGTAGAAAGTTAGTTATTTTAACGAGGAATCATAATTACAAAAAGAAAATTATGATTATTTTTGTATTTCCGAAAAAATAAGACCGAATTCTTCTTTTGTGGCGGATCTAGTTGGTCTTCAACAATGCAGCTGCAGACCTGGAAAATATATAACCGTCCAGATCTTCACAGGGTATGGTTTGTTTAGTTTTTTGTACCTCGATTTTTATTGTTTCGCCAAAGTGGTTTTGTTTTTTCGCAATTTCGCATTTTAGTTGTTTAATTTCTTATTTGTTTTGTTTGTGTTTATTTCGAATAAAAAATCATTAGTCTTCTGCTTACATCGTTTTAAGTTCATTTCGCCTTTTATTATTTCGTTTTTTGATTATTTCGGTTTTAGTTCATTTCGATTTCGATTATTTCGCCATCGTTTGTTTTGTTACTGTTTTGTTTGTAAAGAGACCAAGAGCATAAAAATTCGAGCGAATTTTAATGCTCTTGGCCTCTTTACAAACAAAACAGTAACGAAACAAACAATGTCGAAAATATTTCACCCTAATTCGAAAAGTCTGGGCTCTTGAAATTAGGAAAAAAAAGAACTTTTGATGGAAAAGCTATAATATGTACATTTGTACAAAATCTTTGGATTGCAACAGAATGTTGCAAAATTAATATTTTTCAACAAAAAAGAATTTATTTAAACTAATTCATCTACAAAAAAGAAATTGATATGCTAATAATTTAGTTTCAATTGTTAACAACAATTATTTCAAAC